>VOMN01141298.1:0-58343 GCA_014899125.1 Orchestia grillus
ATATTCAATTTCTAAACCTAAAACAACTGTTGAAATGTGCAAGAATTAGCACGCTTCGTAATCGAACTGTGGATTTATGCTTGGAAGTCCGTTTATTTTTACACAGATCTGTTCTCATTAACAGGAAACTGTACAAATGATTGCTTTTTGAAACTAAGCCTGTGCTTGCTTTCGTAATAGGAATATTGTGATTTACAAGTAAATCTTACAAAAATGTTCCTTGCCTCATTAGGGGCGTTATTTCCTCAGTCGCGTATTTGTATGCAATAATTAGCGCTTCACTGACGTTAAAAATGCAAAAACGGGTAATCAATTGACAGTGTACTTCAGAGAGCACTCAGCAACGAGGGTTTTGCAAGCTACAAATCTACAAACCTTCGTGCAACCTTGAATTAATAGCAGTCTGTTTTTCCAGTCAAAAAATTCACCCATTAGCAATAATATCGATAACAAATCTTTCTTTCTCCCCCTACCTTAGGAACGAACCCTATTCTCATGCTAGTTAATGAGGAGAGGAGTTACTTAAATGTTATGCAATGTTACCGTAGAGTTTCCTACAATTCTTGGGCTGTTGCCCATCCGGCGCCATACAGTGCCTAGACACCCCTCCAGATCCTTCGCATTAACTGGAATCATGAATATGTAGTTGGAGGTAAATTGCAGAACAGTTGTTGAATTTCTGCGTGACTAAACACAGACACACAGTTGTTGTTAGTCATGACTGAGGATATGTGAGTTGTTAAGAAAGACTAAACACACAAGTTTTTTAAAAATTAGTACAGAATGTCGATCAAATTCGTTCAGTACCCTCATGCTGCAGCATAAAGGAACGAGATCCATTCAATTAACATCTTCCGCTAGAGACAAGCTTATATTTCGTCTAAGTAAGATTTTTACCGGGGATGCTAAGTCGCTTTCTAAGTCAAAATTTATTTGTAGTTTGCTTGCATGGTTGTACTGCTGACTCCAAATCGCACCAGAGTTAGACTGGCAGTCATTACATAATCGTACCAGAGTTAGACTGGCAGTGATTTCGGTTAACATCAGTACTCCACGAGGCGACTGAACTTGAACTGGCCATCTCAATCTAAATCGATCAATTCTAGATGTATATCTTGAGTTTATTTTCCAAATAATTAACAGCTTAGTGATTCACTACTTTAAAAAAATATTGATTCACAAATAGTCAAGACTTATGAAATTGTAAATGCTGGGATTCATGTGACTGCCCATGCACAGCTCGCTTGGCCGTGAGATGATATACCAAGCAGTATTTTTCCAAAAACTTTCTAAGTTATCAAGGATCGTTTATTCAACCGTTAATTTTTACGAGTTTTCAGACGGTTATTAGATGTTTTTTCGGTAGATTTTGGGTGTCATTATGCAGCTCGATGCAGTTTCTAAGTGATTTTAAGTTCACCTTTAGATTGTTTTCAGATAGTTTCAAGTAGTATTTTGGTAGTTTGAAGTATATATATATAATAGGTAGCAGCTTTACATTCTAAATATTTTAAGAATTCTTAACTGTATTCAATGATAGGAGTAAAGATGAGAAACTCTGTGAGGTATGGGAATTGATAAAGCTCAGAAAAACTCTATTTCACCATAATTTATTGAACTAGAACTTTTGACAATTTTTGTTTAGTTTCCATTCCCTGCTAAAATTTTCACCACTTCCTCAAAATACAATCTCGAACAAATGCACTGAACTCAAAACTAACACAAGTGAGATTTTTCTTCTGATGCAGCAGAGGTATTGACACTGACACTGAAATTATTATTTTAATGCTACTGCAATGCTTCCAGTAAGCCTCTTACTTCTCAGTGTCCGACATCTTACACATACCATGAAAATTTAGGGAGAGAATTTCTCGGAACTCTGAACTCTTTTCTTATGAGAGTTAAGGGTTCTCTCTTTGTTCTTTTTAAGCAAGCAAACACAATCGAACTTCGCTTATCCACGTTTGTTTTCAGTTTTGTCAACCCGTGAACACCGAAGGAGGACTGGTCTTCAGAAACTCGTTGTAAAAAGTCTTGTCAATAAACGAGCTGCGAGGGAATTTTTGCGGCTTTCTTCCGGTCGAGTTTCTCGCCAATGAACACCGTGGACTTTGAAATGCAACTTTTTTCACTCCTGAGGTGTGGCGTCTGTTTGATCAGAAACGACGTTATTTTTGGCCTGAGTTGACGATGAATTGAGTCGGGGTTTGCAGGGAGTCTGTGCTGTGAAGGACATCAATTCAAATTCCTCTAACTATAGAGATAAATTAGAGAATTTGTGTTACAACATAAATACTACAAGTTCACGATAGTGAAAAAAATGTTGAGAGGAGCAGACTGAATTTGAGCATGTTGAGAGCTTTCGAATTTGATAATTTTGGTAGGCTAACTGGTTCAGTACAAAGAGCTGTAAAAAATGAAGATATGCTTAGAAATAATACCGAAATAGGTGAAGCCGCCCTTCCTTTTTTTACAGATTAATTTAAGTTGATTGTTACGTACGTGCTAGCTAGATTGGAATAAATACAATCTTTAAACCATGGATCCTATGTTGCAAAGTTTTTTTTAGAAGACTACAGAGTTCACCAATCTGCATTTACGTATAATGACATATTTCTTCTCCGTGCTCAATAAATCTGAACCCCTGCCGCTTTAAGAGGAATAATTCACGTTAAGTTTTGCAAACATCTTGTCATACTACCTTAAACATGGCAGGACGTCTGTAAAAAAAGCAGACTATCGAAGTAATGCAGCTTTTTCTTTAATTCATATTGTTTATTTCGAAGTATACGCTCAGATACGAAAAATTTGAACGACTGTCTTAGCAATATTTCGTTTGTTTGAAAAATATGTCGGTCTTTCAGGGCGTAACTTAAAAAAAATTACTTAAAAGGCCACATCTCCATCGCTGAAGAAACATGGAAACTAAAAATGATCTTATTTTGCTAGAACGTTTCACTCTCACACGAGAACAAACTTATTGAGCGAAACAAGACCATCGCGACGTCTTCCCTTCTCTCACACAAGAATCTCTCCTCACTTCAAGTCAGGTCTAGGCCGTGGCTGCCCTTCAGAATAAGCAACTCCTATTAAAATTTGTATGTCACCACATAAAAATCGTGTCTTTTTACCATCATACGTACCATTAAAATGTTTAATAATCTTCCTACCTTAACACTAATGCAACTGGTGGTTCACATGACTGAGGGCAGGCTCTAGTTCGAGTACTAAGACCGTTCACTGACGGCTCGAGCTTACGTCGGGGGCCGGCTGGCGGTAACGCTGACTTGAGAACCTCCTTAAAACCTCCTCCTTTTCCTAGTGAAGTCCTGATAGATTATCTCCGGTGGACGGGCTGCATAATGAGGATCTGATGAAATATTTATGATAATCGGCTTCCGATGTTTCTCAGTTAGAGTTACCAAATTGTCCAATAAACTGCTTTAATTGAGTGTAGGGTAACCGGTATGCAGAAAATATTGCATGAGATCAGTACGTTTTGTGAATTTCGGAATATAATGCTGATGATGAGGTGTTTTCCATTTATAACATTTTTCTAAGAAATTTTGTGAAATTTTCTTTTTTGTCCTATTTGTTCTCCACTTTGTTGTAATTCAAAGTCTTAAACGTAACTTTCGACCTATATTACCTACAGAAGTTAAGTTTCGTAATAAATACAGGACTAGTTTTCAAAAAATAACTTTTCGAAAATTTACTGGTTTAAGAAATTTGCGAAAGTCGACAAGATTGACCAAGTTAGATTTTTCACTAACAGTTTCTGCAGAATTTATTATCTGCTTTCAATTTATTTCTGGTTGAGAAGCTAGTTAGTTGTGTTCGAATTTAACTAACATTGATATCCAACTAAACTAGGTACTATATGCATAAAATTAAACCTATATTGAACTATATCTGATTACGCTATACATAATTATGTAAGCTGCACGTACTTTAGCATGCATTCAACATAGATGTTAATAGTTTTACAAATTATGCCTTCCTTAGCATGTACTTCAATGAATATGGAAGGCACAATTGAAAATAAAAATATAATTGCGAATATGAAAGTAAAACCATAATTGTAAAAACATAATTGTAAACGAAATTTTGAATAACTTAGTAGAACATTAAAAACATAATTGTACCCTCATTAGCATGTACTTAATTGAACATGAGGATCATGTTTTAAATTGCGCACTCGAACAGTAATGACGACTCTCGTGTGGAAAAGTCTTTGAGCTTTTCTAATATTTTACGGATTCGTTTGGTATGATAAGATACTTTGCAATTATTCTCTTTCACTGCTTGAAACGATGGATGATGCTTCCAGCCATGTTTATTTTAGTTGCAAAGCTTGCTAGTGCAACGTGACTAATGTTGATATGTTTGAGGAGACGAACTCATGCTGTCTTTAGCAAGCAAGAAAAGATTCTTTTGCTATTTCGTCATCTGAGTTCGTGAACATAGAGTTTTACAAAAGAAATAAATCACAAACGAGTTAGACACAAAAAGCGAAGAGAATATAATTATCTACTTTGAATTGCTTAATAATAATTATTGACTTACGAAGCATGAGCTTGAACTTAACAGTTAGTTTTTAAAAGCTTCCTAATTTATTTTCTCCGAGTTTCCAACTCACTGCATCACCTCTTTGAATTTACCAAAAATTTAAACGTGGAATCCCAATTCCACTTCTGTTTTCTGTACCATGATTTGCAATTTCCACTCGATCTGTTTCTGGGAAAATTCTAGCGTCCTCGACTCCTCTCGAACACCTCTTATGTCGCTCGCCAAACAGTGTCGCAACTTCTCTTCAGAGCTGTCGATATCATCAAAGGCATCCTTTTCACTTGAACGAGTTCTGTTTTGGAAAGTAATTGTCACTATCTCTATTCCATGAATTAAGCCTAGGCTAGAACTCAGAAATTCTATCGTATGAATGGATTCTGTTTGAAATCAGAAGATGCGTTCCTATCACTATAAGATGAAGACATTCTAACAATGAAATGAATTTTTTCGTATGATTATTCCTTCTAAGCTCTTAACATAACTTCACGATTAACTGAAACTCTTTTCATAGTCCGAGTGATATTCAATGACCTAGCATCCATGACCAGCTGTTTCACTCACGAATATTCAGCGTTTACATTTGATTTCAATCTTACTTCGGTCAGCGCAAACAACGTAGAAAAAGCTTGATTTCCCTGCGATGAATAATGACGTCCATTATGAGTTTGCAAAATACGGAATTAAAATTGAGGTCGATGTCGTGAAAATTTAAGGAAGCTAGAACTAATTGTCATACTGGTAGAGCTTAACGATGCTATCGAACCATCGTCATTCTGAAGATATTTGTGTTTTATTCAAGGAAGTCATCTTCAATAGAAAGACTTTATATGCCTAAATTTATTCATTGATGCATTCGTTCAATATCAAGACTGGTGACAAAAGGCACAAAGTTTTGTTTACTGAATGGAGATAGCAGGATCGCTGTTTGAGAGAACGACGTCAACAGTAATGAGATCATTTGCATAAATGCCTGACGAAGAAAACTTTTCGTCGAGGTACGAAATATCGAGCGCATAAAAAGGGCTCATAAAAAGGCTCTTCGGCCTGAATGCCAGGCCTCAGTTTATTTTTCGCCCTGCAAGGTTATCAATTTATTTCAGTCAAATTTCACAGAGAGTGTTTAATGACTAAAGTTTCTTCCAGCAGATGGTAGCTCATGAGGAACAAATAAAAAAGGCTGTAATTACATGTATTGGTTCCGTTGTAAGAAAGTCCCGCTGCATGTTTTTCAAATGAGCTGTGTTTGCCTTATCAATTCGTCTCAAAACAGTTCCAGGATTCTGAATCATTTTTCCAAGTTGATGATTCACTAGATGCTTATGAAGAATTTTTTTACAAAGATATCATTGAACCTCAATGGTCATTATAATTATTTTTCAAGAGAGTTTATTGAATTTCGTTCATTAATCTAAATTCGGATACGTGTGGGTTCAGGCAAATAATATTAATTTATCTACTGAAAGTTTATTAAAATTCCCTCAATCTCATGATCGTCATTTAGATTCGTCTGATCATATGGAAAAAGTCTCTCAACTTGTTAACGGGAATTTTTTCGTTTTACGATGATATATTTCAGTTATTAAAACGGCCACGAGTCTCACAGGTACATTCGGGAGTCTAGGAAGTACAATTTAGAGTACATATCAGACTCTCACACGGACTCTCCACAGTACACTCGAAAGTTTCACTGTTCATTTGAGTCTCAGAGGAACACTCGAGAGTCTCACAGATATATTCGAGAGTCTCACAGGTACATTCGAGCGTCTCACAGGTACATTCGAGAGTCTCACAGGTACATTCGAGCGTCTCACAGGTACATTCGAGCGTCTCACAGATACATTCCGGGACACACGTCTGAGGCGCAGGTGTACAAGCTCCGTCCTAGCAGCTGTAGAGTGGCCGAGACGCCTTGGCTTACCTCTCGAATCTCTGGGGCCAAGACTGCGGCTCATGCGCTGCAGCAAGTTCCGTCTTGCCAGAGGAAAAAGAAACGCACGCAGAGCTGCCAACACAGAAATGAGCTACGATGTGCATTCGAATCTGAGTCTGAAAAAAACAATTTCAGTTCAAAGTTATTTTTATTCCGTAATTGGTCGTACGAAGATAGTAGGTTTATGGAGGAAAATAGGGGACCTCCAGGGTTAATTTTGAGAGGACTCATAAATTTCATCTGGACTATGCTTTTTTATAGAAAATCTTTCGCACTCTTTCGTAAACTGATAATGTGTAATCTCCTGGAAACTCTCTCCGTGAAAGAATGCAAATGCACGGGCATTAAAAAAAGTTCAGTATTAATTCAAATGTCATTAATCCAGAATGTTTAGAGTCGTGACTGCTCAGGCATCAGGCAGTATTATAACGTACATATTCTGAAAGTTGATATTTAAAGAGAGGCATTGAATCTTTAGTAATAAATTCCTAATTTTTCATGAAAAAATTTGAGAGTTTTTCGAATAATTTATAAAAGTAGCAGCCGTTTTCTGTAGATGCTAGTATTTCTTCCCAGAAAATATCTCTCGAAGAGTTATTTTTAACGTAGAATTGAGTACCGCTGAGGAATTACGTCTACTTTGTTACTCTGAAATAATTTTTCCAATCTCGAATGAAACCAGTGAATTCATTTTCAGCTTTAACAAAACACTCAGGAAATGCATCGTGTTGAGCTATCATTATTCTGTAACATCCGGGAAACAATGTGACTAAAATGCCGCTTGAAGCTCAGTGCTTCTGAGAATCAGATTCCAATGCAAACTAGAACACTTTTGTTCATCAGCTGCACATAGAATTTCGACTTGAGATGCTTGATGAGATGAGCAGCTTGCCTCTATTCCCATCGAGCTGAGACGCTGTCCTTTCCTAGCCGGAGTTTGGCTGTCGTTGCCACAGCCGCAAGAGATGCAGGCTGGACAGTATCCGCCTAAATGGACCCTCATTCCCGGACAAATCGTCGATCCGAGACGCAACTTGCCTACTTGCCTTCCGCGCACCCAGTACCGGAGCCCCG
The DNA here is from genome assembly GCA_014899125.1 of Orchestia grillus. Taxonomy (NCBI): domain Eukaryota; kingdom Metazoa; phylum Arthropoda; class Malacostraca; order Amphipoda; family Talitridae; genus Orchestia; species Orchestia grillus. The sequence goes on from VOMN01141298.1 coordinate 7,574, forward strand.
GTTGATGTTTCCAATCAATGCGCAGCAAAAGAATCGTTTTGCGCAAAGAGTGAAGTACTTTTTTGGTGAGTCAAAAGGCAGGATCCACTTGTCGAGGAATTCACTTCGAATGAAGAGATGTATTTTAGTTTCAGTAATCGGAAGGAAACATTACATGGGTTGGGTTACAGGGTCACAAAAGAAACTAAGGTTATTTCAAGACTGAAGTCTAGTATAAAAATGTGTTACATGAGAAATTTATTTTGTTGCGCATAAACATATTGTAGACCCTATTCCTCCATAGAACAATGTGATAGTAGTGTCAATAAAACATAAAACTGGGAAAAACAATCAGAAATACCAGCTCGCATAAACTTGAGTGCCCCGTTTATAGTTATATAGTGCACGTTCACCAATTGCAGAATGTATACGTGAAATGAATTTGTATGTACGAGTAGTCTCACGCTACGTCTAGATATATCATTCGTGTATATATCATAATCGCTTCAAGAAATCACAAACTAGCAAAAGAATATGATATTCTGAGATTGCACGCAAGGCTTAACTATCTCTGCTTATTGCAGGTAAGAGCCAAATGATCTGTGGGTATTGTAAGCAAGAGTCTAATGATCTGTGGGTATTTTAAGCAAGAGCCTAATAATCTGTGGGTATTGCAGGCAAGAATAAGATAATCAGTGAATACTGTAGAAATTATGTAAAAACCACGCCTAACTACACCCATTACTTATATTTTGTGTTTTTTGAAATAGAACTACACCCATTTTAAATAGCAAAATTAATAATAGCATAATGATGTTCATCAAACATTGTGCTTTCATTCTTACATTGTGGTCAAGACTAAAAGTATTAACGATGTCCAAAAATGAAAATAATATGCCATGTATTTGGCATAAACACTTAATGAATCAAGCGAATTTTCGTTCATCATCGTTGAGGCAGTGAATATATTTTGATGGCCGAGCTCATTCCAGGATTGCATATGAGTACATTGATGCTCTTAGCTGTTTCCTTGAATCAATTCCAAAAGCATATATGTACACTCTAAAAACTAGTACAAAAAAACAATTTAAATATTGAGATAACTTGTAGTGTTGAAGTTGTTGACCTCAGGTAAACTTCTCATCTCACAAAAATTGCGGGGGGAAACACGAGCTTTCAGTCGAGTAATACAACACTATTTCAACAAGCCGCTGCGCTAATGGATGTTTGATATACACTTCCTAAAGACCCGCCAATGTCAACGACGAGTGTTGACTGCAATTCGCCACGCGACATGCAGAACAAATTGCGAAACGCTTTGTGCTTACCGCATTTCCTGTTTTTAATGAAGTCATTCATTGCGGAATTTCAGTTCCGAACTTTAACCTGATGGTCTATCAGAGCAAACAAATTAGAGGTGATAAATGGGGATGCAGCCGCGCGGCTGTGAGTTTAATGTCCTGCTCTGCCTGACCGCTGCCACAGAGAGGCTCGAATTTTGGGTGCTGGGGGACTCCCGTGGTTTGGAAATGAGTATTAGTTCGGTGTATCATTCTCTGAAGCGTACCAGTTAAAAAAAACAATGATGGGGGCTCAAAGAAAGGTTCGTGTTCACAAGCTCAGAAGTGTTACAGGCTCAGGAATTTGTATTTTTTTGAGTCACTTGACGAATTAGTTTGAAAAAAGTTGCAAGCTTATTCTTCTCTTTTACTCAAGCGTGTTTTGATAACGGAAACAAAATGGGGGCTAGTCGTATAGAAAGGTTATTATTCTTGATGCCCTGTACATAATTAAACGTCAATGGATATTTTCAAAATGTATAGAGCAGCCTGAATTCTTTTCCTTGCTTAGCTAATGTTTACATGAATATTCAAATGAGAAGAAATTATGAAAGTGAGAAAAGAGAGCATTATGCATTGATATCATCATGGAAGAATAGCAACGGCAGTTATAATCAGCGAGTTGGACATTGCTATGAATAATTTAGCCGTGTAGAATGAATCGGGAATATTTACTATCGATGCAATAAATTGCTGACTTACACTTCTAATTTTTCACACAGCATCGGAATCTCAAAGGATGGAGGGAGTGCCACCAAAGGGGAGGTGGCATGATGTGGCTTGGTGGAGTTGGAGGTCGTTCAGAGGAGGAGCCTGAGATGCTTTGAACGCGTAGTGAGATCGGGGGATGGAACTATGTTGAGGGAGATGGAGCAGTTGGAGGTGGTTGGTCGGAGGCCTTGGAGGAGGCCAAAATGAGGTGGAGGTATGGAAGAAGAGAAAATATGCGATTGATGAATATCAGTGATGAACTAGGAGTTTTAGAAGAGAGCTGTTGCCCGTCCAACCCTATAGGAAGGGAACACATAGACGTTAGACGAATATAATGATGATAATGATGAGTACTGGAAACTTGAAATTCAAATTTGCGAGTGCGTTTTATAATGTATTTTAGTTTAAAATCAAGCATATGTTTGCAAATAACGTTCATGAAGTCATTAATTTAAAGTCATATCTATAGGAGGCCTGGGAACAAAATGAAACTTGAGCAGGAGACGAAGATTCTGTACTAAATCAGAGTATTAGGAAATCGTATAAAGCCTCAAGTAAAATAAATTCCTTACAAAGAAATGAAAAATTCATATTGGAAACATCGTAAGCGGTTAAAAAAGAAAATAATGAACTCTATTTCCACGTTGATACATATACAAGTTTTATGAAGTTTGGTGAAAAGACATCACTGATGGATAACGTGTTTTAAATCCATGTGAATGGCAATTTACTTGTTCTATGTTCTTATTCCATTAGAGCGCTACAACGTGCAATGAAATTATTGGCTAGTATATATGTAACTTCGATACTTTAGCAACACTGCACGCGGAATCTGTTGAATTTAGCTTGATTTAAATTAGGACTACTAGGAAGGCTTCATAGTCTCCTCCTATATATACATACCTTGCATTCATTCATTCTTTCATGCCGTAAAAGCCTTTAAAACGAAAATGTCTTCAAAAGTTTAATCAGCGAATATTTACATAAAAAACAGATGGGAATTTGACCGTCAGCTAGCGCAGAAGTAGTGTGCTTACATCCTGCTTAGGAGGCCCGTGCTTGGGTCCTTGAGAAGCGCTTTTCTAAAGGGAATATCAGCTCGAAATGAAAAAAAAGGCATCACACCAGTGAAGCTGTGGCCGGGATGTCAGAACATCTTCCGAGTCAGGGGTCCCGGACCACGTGTTCACTTCCTGTACAGGACCATGAATCAATAATTACGGGTTCGTGAATGCACCATTACTGGTTCAAGAATAAATTAGCATCGGTCCGAGAATTAACTATTACCGGTCCATTAATCAATAACTACCCACCCGGGTATCATTCAACCCCGGTCCGTGAGTCAATTAGTATAGGTTCCTGTATCAATTAGTGATGGTCCACGTATCAATTAGCACCGGTCCACGTATCAATTAGTGATGGTCCACGTATCAATTAGCGCCGGTCCACGTATCAATTAGCGCCGGTCCACGTATCAATCTACACCGGTCCGTGGACCAATCATGGGCCGGACGGAAAGAATCGTACATTATTTCATTTTTATTCATTTTATAAATTACGAACTTACGATAGACACTGAAGTCCCGTTCAATACTCTACTCGAAGAAGATCAATTTCGTTGCCGGTGGTATCATTTGTAGCATTTCTACCCCCGCCTCGCCCTGCAAGCCACTCCTTGAACACACGTGTCGCATTTCACATCAGCGTGGAGCATTGAAGGATTTGATTTTGCGGCATTTGTCCGGGGCTCCTAGAAGGTCGGGACTTGAAAATACGGCACCGCCTCACACCGCAGTGCAATAAACGTTGAGGAGCACGAGCCTCACGTGCCCTGTGTCCTGCCTGGGCTGCTGGGACGATGTCCGCTCCATCTGGGCAGCGACGACGAGAATAGGCTTTGGATTTAGCCTACGAGTCTTGCAATGGTGGTCGGGCACTCTCAACATTACACCACCATCACCATGACACCACCATAACCATAACACCACTATCACCATGACACCACCACCACCATAACACCACCATCACCATGACACCACCATCACCATGACACCACCATCACCATGACTGGGGCTTAAGGCTGGCTGACTGGGAACACAACACCACAGCTCGGAGCAACACAGCAGCGATCGTTTCACTAAGCTTCCTCTCCAAAGTCTACGGTAAATTTCCTCCCTAAATCCTCTCGTTATCACCCTGTTGAGAACAGTGCGGCGCCATCCTTTCGTTTCAAATGATTGCAGAAGCATCACTGTAATATTTTTTTGCAATAAAAGTAGTGTTTCAGTTGAGAAATATTTAAACATGTTGTTTCTGAGGGAAATTGAATAATTATACGACGAAGCATAGATTTTCATCCGATTTTCACTGGCGGAGATCGCGGTCGAACTTGGTGTCTATGTATATCAGTTCGTACAACGCATAAAATCGGCTTCGCGAGATGTCAGAAATCAAGTTGTAGGCGCCTAATACGTGATATAATTGTACTAGCATCGGAGTCAGATAATTCTACGTTCACCCTGGCTCAATAATCCAATTCTACTGAAACGATCAGTAATAAACTTGGACTTCATTCTCATTAGCAGGAGCTCCTCAAATGGTCCTGAAAATAAGAAATAAAGCTTATTTGAACAAGTCCAGTTCTATTAACACGAGTAAAAGAACTCGAGGACAAATTCGAAATGACAAATAGAGTTGAATTTTTCAATTTAGCTTTACGATGAGAGGCCACTTCAGCTTATACAGTACAATTTACATGGTTTCAAAAATTACCATTAACTTTTCAATCGTTCACCTAATATTCAATTGGTCTCATTTAAGGTACGAATGTTAAAACCTAAAACTAAAACTCGATCCATTCGAAGTTAAGAGAAAATTCTAGGTTTGCTTAATATCATCGCTCTGCATTACATTTTCTTTCCTGAATCGATGAGCCAAATTTACTCACTGATTTTTGTACGTGAGCATATCGGTATTTTGAAAAGCAGGAATATATTCTAGACTCTTTCGGCGAATGGAAATCGAAAGCTACGAAAAAATATCCTTTAGTTTCGATAACATTTTAGTAGTTTTATGTCCTACTAATTAATAACCAAACTGCTGGGTATTTTTTCCAATTGAAATTTATTTTTACCTTGAATCTTTGAAATGTATACAAGTAGTGAGGGAATATTTTCAGAGATCTGGCTGAATCCCAAGCGTAAAAAGACTTTTTCACGCAAAACTGGGTCTCACTCTTCGTTAACTCACAATTAAAATTTTTAAACATTCTGCCTCAGTTCAGGAACTTCAAAATACGAAGAGCAGATATGCTCGCCGAGCAGTTTGAGGATTTCTTCTTACTCATACAAAAATGCTGAAATGGAGCCTCTTATAAATAGATACTTTCTTCACAGTGATTCACAAGAACAGTGCAAGCGTCGCACAGTTCAGCATTAACAGACTGCGAGCTGGAAAACTTTTCTACTTCTGAGTATATCTCGTGGACTTTGCGGGCTTTCACTTGCATAAAAAGTGAAACGGCCTCGGTGCTGATGGCCGGGAGCTGTGCCTCAGTGTTATCAGCTCAAAAAACTCCCGTACTTGATGCTATAAAAAGTTACGTTAATTTTAACCCTCAAAAAACTAAAATAAAGTAGAAGCAGCTGAGCTCGAATCTATGAGGTCTTTTACATAGTCATCTGGAATCATAGGCAGAAACCAATGTTCAAAGTTCCCAACATCACCATTATTAAGAAAATGTTGACGTAAGGTCTATAAAAATACATTATCGTTGACTAGGGTTACAGCCCTATGTTCGTGTGCCTGGGCTGCTGACGCTAGCGGCGAGCACGTATTTTCATTAATATATTGTTGGATTAATCAGAGCAATGACTAAACACTAGATCCGAATTAACTATTAATGTATTATGAATGCATTATTTCTGTTCTTCCGAAATCGGTCTGTTTTATCCTTAAATTCGTCATTACTTCATCAAAAAAATCTAACGCTTCCTCAATCACGTGCATATATATAAATGTTGTAATTATAATAAACAAGCTTACTCAAGCATGCCATCAAAAATGACCGGAAATCTCACGCAAAACAATGTAATTTTTCGTATCACTATTTCGAACTATCTATTCTGACCTAGTCTCGCCGATTGGGAATACGCACCTCAAAGTCTGGGTGTTATCTATGGACCCGTAAATTTTCTGCCAAGTAATTCCTTCAATCAGTAAATACAAGATAACACGAAATAAAGCAAGCTTATATACGAGCTGTATTATTGTTAACGTAGAATAAATTTTACATTTGTTGTAAATTTTAGAACTGACTACGTCTACTGGCTGTTTGCATGTACATACATTGTTACATTGACGTTATTTTTAATACCTAAGGTCTTATTTTGAACAGTCTTGAAAAACGTGTCAGTTTTAGTTTCCATTATGCGGTAGTTTCTAAAATTTTTATAGTTTACATATTTCTGCCTCGATGTCCTGATTTTTTATTGCAGTTTCAGTCGGATACCGTAGTGCAATGTCACGCTTTAAATAATTTCAGTTCTAGCTATAGTTCTTTGGTATTTTGTGTCATTTAAGTCCTTACTGGCTTTAACTGTAGAGCTAACGCCAATTTTCCACATCTCTGGAAATGATCTTTGATAAAATACTATGTCGCACATACACAGAAGTAATATATTCGTGTATCAGGAAGTAAATCTCAGGGGTAATGTGAAAAATAATGCAACGAAACGGCCATCTCACGTAGGACCCAAAGAGTGCGTCATGCACTGTGCGTACAATATTGCAAGTAAAAAGTGTGTCGCATACAACAATTATGCTATTAAAGCACGACTTTATGTCCACCAACTCCTAAAACTTACAGCCATCACTGTTTTAGTGTTCATGCCGGAATAGTTTGCCAGAATTTGTCTCGGCAGAAAAGTTTTTCATTGTTGAAAGAGAAGTCAATTTTCTAATGAGAATGCAAGTATTTTTGAAGACACCATGCATACGATGTGAAATCTAGAGCTGCGCGAACAAGATACACTTAATTTCTTAAGTTAAAGTTTTATTCTCAAGCCAATGATGAATCTGATACGTTGCTAGACGTTCGTGAATTAAAGGTGCCGACTGCAAATTTGCAAATTGTTGTTATCTATGGTCTCAAAAATTTACGAAAAGTTTTCATGCAGTAGAGCTTTCATGGGTTAAGGACCCGTAAATTACGACGCTCAGCTGCACTTGGTATCCGTCATTTAATGTTTTTGACGATCAATTGTGTTCATTTCATTTGTCTGGTGTGCTTGATGTCAATTGTAATCGACGAGACGCAGCATAGCTATTTCACTACAGAATATTTCTCCCCTCACGCAAAAATAAACATTTTATTGATCCAGCAGACAGGATTTACTCATACACTGCTATTATTTACCTCACGCTACTCAATGTAAAACTGCAGCCACCCTTAGCATTTCTTTTAAATTGGCAACATTGAAGCGCTACTTCCAAGCCAATGGTAGATTTCGTACTCCAGTTGTTCCATTCAGAGCTGCAGCGCAATTTTAACGCCATGAATTAAGTTCGCAAAAAAACTATTTTGAATCATCCTAATCCCCACACAGCGACTGGGCAGCACTAGGAGGGAACTCTAATGGCGCAGCCATTCAGCTTAGAATGTTCATTTGGAAAAATCGAGTCTCCATTGCTAGCTCGACCAAATGAGACTTTAGGACCTCGCTTTCGCGTGCTCCAAGAAGTTCACTTTGCACTAATGACTCTGACAAGTAGAGCTCGAAATAATACAGGCTTAGCATAGCGTTAATAGGGCGCCTCCTGAGTGGATGCTAGTTAATACGCTCGAGGGGATGTTAGTTAATACGCTCGAGGGGGTGTTTGTTAATACGCTCGAGAGGGTGTTTGTTAACACGCTCAAGTGCAGTGGGTGTTGGTTAATACGATCGAGGGGGTGTTTGTTAACATGCTTAAATGCGGTGGGTGTTGGTTAGTACACTGAATGGGTGATAGTTAATACGTTCAAGTGCAGTGGGTGTTAGTTAATACGCTCGAGTGCGGTGGGTGTTAGTTAATACGCTCGAGAGCGGTAGGCGGCTTAGTGTAGCGTACTTTTTTGGAGAGGGCAAGCAAAATTTGTTCGAGTGCCTTCGCGTTTTAAACTGCAAATCAGAAGTGCACGTACAGAAGTACCCTTTCATGGACACGGTCGTTTTGAATGATTTGTGTCCGATGCAAGGAAAGAAAATGAATTTAAATTTTATCATGATCATTAGTCAAAATCCTTCAGAAAATCAGGGCATAAAAAAATGTCGCTGGTACGTACAAACGTTGAATTATTAAAAGTAATACATTTCTTGTCGTAATTGTGTCATTCGATATTGACTTCTAGAATTAGAGGAAGATTTATAATTCACTACAAAAATTAAAAAAATGACAAGTATAGAAGCCGGAATTTTTTTTACACCTACTAACTGTGAAGGGATTTATGGGAAGTAATAGAAATATATACGTTATATTTTAAGTACTTCAGTTCAATTTAATGCCAGTCTTACCAGAAACATAAACATTAAAATCTAATGCCAATATTTCCCAGTATCCTAATCAGCTACCAAGCCTACATTTACTTCTCATCCTACAACATTTCCATTCGTAATAACTGCGTCCATCTCCACTATTTCACTACACAATGACAACTAACACGATAAAAATAAAAATAAAGAGAACGATTATTTCGTTTAAAGGAAAAATATTCTGCGTACGAGCCTCGCAACGGAGGGCAGGCTCTTTTGAGTAAATTCTCTCTTTCTTGCAATGTTTTCGTTTCTCTGAAATTCGCTGAAGTGCATCGAGGCCGCAGCTCTCGAGTGCTTTCCAGTGCCGAGACTACAAGGCGACCGCGTGAGCTGTGTTCAACACCAATAAAAGCCGCGCTGAGATTCAAAAGAAGACATGTTCGGTCCCACAACCTCGGGCTCATGATAGGAGTTTTGAGTACCCACAGATCTTTCATTAGGAATATGAAGAAATTTTAGTTTTAAAGGAAATATAACGGTATCAATGACGATACACGATATGATATTCGGCGTCTTCTTTGCTTTTTCAATAACCAATTTTGATGTTTGAATCGTATAATGATGAGCTCGGAGATGCAGAATTGAAAATTTCCTGTATATTCGGTCCCTTATGTCGGCTGAATTATAATTGTAAAACGAGATCATGTTAAAATTCTTAACCTCATTCCCTACTCTTGTAACTAAAATTTTTTGGTAGAGACAGTAGCCCTGCATAAATAGATATATTTCAAACACCGGAAGCAGTATTTTCAATAGAAAAAATACACTCCGAGTAATTTCAAAATGCGAGTAAGGGCTTATCGCCTGCAGTTGTGGTGGAATTTCGTAGAGGTTAACTGTGTAGTATGTATTAAAAAAAGTTTCACTAGATTATTTTCTAGTCTTCAGCAACGTTTGGCCTTTACCATAATATAATATTGAACAAAGCGTAAGCCCATTATTGTACATGACTCAATATACTTAAAAAAATTATCATAAATGACTCAATTCCCATGTGAAAAATTATTTTTTATCACTCCATAAAATCAAACTATGAAACCCCCCTCCTTTTAATTAATAATATTAGAAGGTACTTGCACGACTTCCAGTGAGTGACATATAACAAAAAATTTCATTAATTTCAGCAGAAAATGCATAAAACAATCGTGACATTTTGCACAAAACGCACTGTAAATGTCGCAAGCCTGCGGTTTCTGCGCAGTCCCACAAAGAGCCTGAAAATCAGAACGTTTTATTGTTCTGACTATGAAATCTCCGCAAGCCTTGCGAGTACGATTAACTTTTTTTTAAAAGTTTCACTTGAAAAAAGGCCGACGAAAAAATTGAAGCGGAGCGTACCCAAAATTTGATGCATTCATTTCAAATTAGAGAACGCGTTTAATTCTTTCTGAGTCGTCAAATTTCCCTGACTAGACTGCTGTCGTTTTATTAAGAATGACGATTTTGACGGCTTGTTTTACTCCTATTAGGTGTTTAGTATAAAATTTACTTGCTTTGAATAGAAATATAACACAAGCACGAGTAGCGTATCTACTTATAGTGTGATCAAATACAATAAAATGTTATCATTTCACCGAATATATGTACATACATACACATGTACAAACAAAAAATAATTTCTGAAACTAAATCGTTGGAAAACATTCAAAAGTTTCCTTAGAGTACACTATCGCCGAACTCATTACATTCATCTCTGCAGACATTTCCAACGCCTCCATTTTATCATGCTGGAAGTAAATCGGATGGTTCAAAGCACAGCCGAGAATGCGTTCGTTGAAAACACGACTCAACACAAACAGAATAACCTCAGGTAAAAATTGCATTAAATAATTCGCTGCGTTGTTCACCACGGTCGAAGTCTCATTAGTCCGAAGTCTCATAAGTCTGACAGCGAATACTTGGAGCCTTAGCTTGGGAGATGTTATGCAATAATTTAGCAGTGGTTTTTCATCATTGTGTACCACCCTCCGATGAGAGGCGTTAGTTCCTTCAGAGGAGATGCAGCCAGCACACGTCTTTCCAGCAGCACTATCCAGAGCTTCTGTTTTGTTATCGTCGAATTTACGGTGCAGCAATTCGTACTGAGAATTGCCTTTTGAATTGGAAACAAGTTTTATAGTGCCAAGTAAAAACAATGACTTCTCCAAACGGCCAGCCAATGGGAGCCAAGAAATTGTTGTTCTTCAGTTACAGTCAATTGCCGTGTATGCGGTCTCTAAAATTTTATAAATAGCATTTACTGTCTGAAATGTGAGCCCTTAAGTTTGGGAATGCTATTCAGGGGCTTCCAAGCCGTTTTCCAGCCTTCCTGATGGTTTTGCACTGTTATTAATAAATTTAAAGCACTCTGAGAATGACTGCATTCATGTAAGGAAAACGTGAGAATCTAAACTGTTATTTAAATAGTGCGTGTTTATTTCACAGTTTCTATGGGGCATCCGGCGCGAGTTCCGGGACTGTTTACACGCTCTCAAATAAGAAGTCATTTTTGCAGAAAGTTCTACCCGTTTGAGCATGCGTTCAGGGAGTGCCTGGGTGCGAACAGGAGTACCACTCTTTCCCCACGCTAAAACGGCTGCGAAACAAGGCTTCATCTTTTCTGTCATATTTTGCAACTTTTACCAGTAACAGTAACAAAAACGTAACGAAAAGTGTTTCACACTAATCTCATGCTTATGAATAATTGAGCCAGTGTGGCATGGGATATTTTGGTAGCTAACAGTTCGATTGCGTCTCGCGAGTCTCATTTGTCTCCATCTGCGCTTTGTGGCAGTTTAAGCAATATTGTCGTGTTTCAATAAAAATGCCACATTTGATTTGGGCGATGCTTTTGTGCTTTATAGTTTGAAGGAAGTTTTTTGAAATGTTTATAATCCCGCTTTCCTCTGATTAATTGTACTTCTTTTTCCAGAATACTTGTGAACGAAAAGTGAGGGGCAATTAATGATTAAGCAATGCGATTTCATCTTGAAAACTTTCAGTTTGTATTCAGCACCATTCATGAAACACACTATACTCTTGCCCGATTTTAGGAAATTTATATTCATTTTTCCCAATTTCGTGCAAAATACGAGCTCACCTCGTTACGAGTGAAAAAGTAATTCAAAATGCAATCAAATAACGGAATTAAGTCGTTTTACAATCGAAATGTATATGAACAAGATCAGCATGTGTGTAGATAGGGATCGAGGCTCATAAAATGTTGCAACCACATAGCACTGAGTACATGGAATCCTTTGGTGAATAATGTTGTATTGTAACATCGCACAAATGTTATGCACAAGTATTCTAACTTTCAAATCAGTATGCTTTCTTATTTTCTAAGATATTCACATCCCATACATTCATAAATTAGATTGTATCAAAGGTACTTAAATGGTAATAAACAAAATTTATCAGACATATTGAACTGCAATTCAATGAAAAAATAAAGTTGAAGCTCTCATTTTTATGAGAAGTTGTTGTTCAAATCGTCCTACTCGGTTTCAAGGAGTTTTCAAAATTCATGTAATTCGCCTAAAATTCACTTAATTTTAGGAAGAAAACAATTTTTGAGCTTAGTTCAATCCCCGGAAAGATTAAAGTAATTGCGGGAGCTGCGACACATTTGAGCGTGTGAAAGTTGAGCCGTTTTCTCTGATTTCGTCGTTACCGCTCAGGCAATCGAGGTCAGCTCAAACTTGCCAGTTGCCATCACCATTAAGAATGTGCCTCGGAATGAGGTCAGAAAAGAAAGAAATTTCAGTCAAGCCTTTCTCAGGTTTTTAGACTCGTTGTTGAAATTGGGCTTGTTTTCTAGAATTGATTGGAAATTCAAAAAAAGACCCAGAAACGAAGGCTTTAGGGTTTAAAAATTGTGTGCACCAAAACTTCTTAGAACTGTGAATTGGAAGATTATTTTTTTAGAACAAGCCTTTCACCTCACACTTATGTTGTGGAATTCTTGCATCAAATGGTTGATCAGTATAACCATTTCGAACCAGATTATCTCCAGTGGAATTTTCTAAATTGTGAGTGGCTCATCTCAGGAAAATCCGTAAAATTTTAAAGGCATTTCAAAATAAACATTTTACCTCCGGCAAGTAAAATTTCAACTATACCAATTCATCAAAAATGAGTTAAATTTCATAGTAAAACCATTCACCATTGGTAAGTAAGATTCGAAAGTGAAACAATTCACCCAACTAAGTAAAATAATTCACCCAAGTAAATAAAATTTCATTTAAAACAGTTTCCCCAAGTAAGTGAAATTTCAAGTAAAACAATTCCCCAAAGTAAGTAAAATTTTGAGTGAAACAATTCACCCAAGTGAGTAAAATAAAAAAAAAACAGTACATTTCCCTCTCGGTAAGTTAATTCGATACACTTACAGCATCCACAGGAGCAAGTGTGCGATTCATTAGGGGCATGAGTGGAAATTACGCGTTGGAATTTACCTCAGCTACACGTGCTATCATCCAGAAAGATTCCCTCGTTAATGATAGTTCATATCCAACACAATAACGTTGTATAAGCTTGTGATTGTGCGCTACAGGAATAGATATGAATGGGTTATATCATTTGCTCAAACGCGGGAAGGAAGAGCAGATTAAGGAACATTCAATCTATTTTTAAGTCAAGCGCCCATTTTTTTACGTTTTTGCTTATGTATTCATTTAGGTATGAACGTATAGTTTCAAACTGTAAAACATAAAGTTCAAGATGTGCAGACACTGAAGATGCACATTTCTTGTCTCCATACAAATGATAAATATCAAAAACATTGACATAGAATACTCAATCCATCACTGGACAGTGGAAAACGCTCAGTTGCTTTAACCTGGAAATACGTTGTATATTTTTGCTCCAAAACTGTACGTCAAGGCACGAGTCGCTTCGATGATGTCCGACAAATATTGAAGTCATTCTATGAGGCCTGGCCACCGGACTCGCCAGTAAAATGCATTCGCCGCCGCCGTGTGAGTTCAAAGAGAGTCGATGCCGATGCAAAAGTGACTGAGCCTTTCAGCTCGAATTCGGAAAGTCAATTGAATGACAAGAAGTGTTTGAAATTTCTGCGTCGGCTCTCTGGGGCAAAACTGCTGCTGTGGAGATTGTATGCAGCGAGGCAGCCCATGATGGATGTTGCGTGGTGATAGACCTGTAGTTTTCATTTCCGTGTTCTGAAGATAAACCCGAGTGCAATCTGTGTAGACAGCGTCGAAAAATTTGTGCATATACCCATTAAGAAAATAGAGATTTGCACGTCGGAGGTACGGGTGTTTTAGATGTTGGCACAGCAAGCGCCTAAAACGTGTCACTCACTATAAAAAAATATCACCTCAAAGAACTGGGTAGAATGTACGTACACACAGAAGCGAGCGAGCGTTTATATTCTACTAGTTTGAACTATAGCGTGCAAGACGTTTACTGTGTCATGCTGAACGTACGCTCAAATGAAACAAAAGCTGTTCGAGAAGTGAGAAATGAAGACGTGTTGTTTTTCTATCATCGATACGAAAATATCAACGTTTGAAACAACCCGGGCTTATTTACTGGAGACTCCCCTCAACCTTGTTTTGATCCATATTTAACGAGATTAGTAGCCAATGAAAATTTCATCAGATCTAGAGCGGTTGACCTTTTTCGAAAAGCTGTGATGACTTTCATACTCTAGACGTAATCAGACGCAATGCGTCGTCTGCTGCTATTGCCTAAGAATGAATGACGAACAGTACATGGCTTGGGATTTATCTCCTTTTCTAGAGAAATTATTGATGAATTTTCGAATGTATATATTAACCTGCAATAATTTCTGGTACTTGTAATTGCGATTGATTATGGGCTTGGAAGCTGTTAATCATAGAATTTATTTCTAACAAAGAGACACATGACGTTGTTGGGGGAAACGAAGTGCAAAGTTCCACACCTTCCAGAAAGTGGCTACTAAACATTGTTTCCTCAATGAAACTTTCGTGAAAACATTTTGTTTTTAAGAAATTAGTTGTTTAATATTTGAAAGAAGAAAATTTGAAAATAAAATTGTCCAATAATAATATATTGATACATTTACTCTACAGAAATTATTCGAAGTTTCCACCACCAACATCAATGCACCGGTGATATCTTGTAATATCACGCGTGCTAGCTTTTGGATATTGATGAAAATAGGCCAGCACTGCTTTCTAAACGTCTACACGCCTCGAATGACCAACATCTCTTCGGTTTATTTGAAAAATCCCTCTGTCACGAAGCCTTTGGTGTACATTTGAAAGCATTTTAAGACCAGACATGAAACGGTTTAGAAAACGCTCTTGGTATAGCCCGGCTGCCTGTCTGGCGTTACATAAGCATCTCCACAAGCGAGGTTCATGTCTGCCATTTATGCGTTTATTAAGAGGCTCATGTTACCAGCGGCGTGTCACAATAGAGAATGAACGACAGCAAATAAATTAGCAAGAAATGACCTAGCGTGCGTGATCTGGAGTAATCTAAAACTTACCGGTTGAAACATTTTAATCAAATATTTCAAAATCAAACATTTTCGCAAAGCTTTATAGAAGCAAAAGTGTTGATAATGCCACTTTCTGCTACCTGTGAAATTTTGTACCTCTTTTTTCCTTACCGTCTTGAATAATTCCTCTGCAACACTGGGTCGGTCGTTGAACGTATAAGGTTGTCGGAAAAGTCCTTAGCGATATTAAAATAGGGACCTATAAGTTCATTTAACCAATTTTTATTGCACCGAACATTTTTTAGAAAGATTTTCATTTCTGTTATGCATGGGTCTACTTGATTCAAAACTTTGTTTCAAACATCTTTTCATTTCAACTATCAATTTTGAAGGTCAAAATAGATCGTTGAAATTGTACATTAAAGGCTATTCTTTTTTCTGAAGAAAAATCGAATATATTGCAAATACTTGAAAGGATGATAGCCAAAGTACCGTAATAATGCTGTTGATGCATCAATTGCTGTAAAAATTGGTAATGCAAGGAATTTGGAATATATTTGGAAATATTAATTCAAAACAAAAAGTAAGAATTTAACAAAGCCTATATGTCAAGACTAGTAAACTTAATGCCGATTTGAACTTGTCCAGAGGTACAGTTCATTCATTTTTATAAACGGTACATTAACAACACTCACGGCGTTTCGGAAAACCTAATATCCTGTTTTCATATTTATTAAATGTTTCATAAATCCAGTTAAGCGATCGATTACCCCTCATAAATTCTGGAATTGATTGCGACGATTTATCACGAAATGAAAATTGAGTCCACCAACCCTGTCGCTACATCACCCGGGCAAACCCCGCGTGGTGTGCGGTCGTTTGACGGTGGTTATTGCAACAGTTGAGAAATGCAGGTCAACTGGATGGTCATCGGGCCAGGTGGTAAACCTAACTGTCCCTGAGCACGACACGAGCCGTAATGAACTTCGCTGAATCTGACCTTCGCATTAGGCAATCAATAACTGTTTCACTCGCAGCTACAACCCGTAGGATTTGAACTGCCTTCGCGACACTGCGAAGAACTGACTTTCTTGTTTTTTCCCCCTGCTGCTGTGGATTAAAAAATGACGTAGTCAATTTGACTTTGCTTTCAACGGGTTCGAAAATGTTGCGTGCCTACATCTTCTTTAACTATTAGCTGATGGCATTGTAGAATTGCAAAAGTCAAACTTTTGTGTTATTGTAGGTTCGTGTAGAGCAGCGTGCTGACTGAACGATGTAATCCAAAGAGGCATTGGCATTTCTGCCAATGAAGACACCGTGTCAGGTATTTGAGGACTGGGATATATCTATTTACAACAGATAAACCCTGGGGGAGTCTACATTTGCCCGTCAGCTTAGTGCTGCAGAAGTATATGGTGCGTTATGACGTACGAAATAAGAACTCTAAGAAATAAAGTGTTATTTTACTTATTAGTCTGGTGATTTATTTAGAGTTTTGCTATTGTGTTCTCTGTTTACTTCTAAACCCAAATTTAGAGTAAAGTTTCAAGTGACAGGTTATGATTAGTTTGATATCACTTCCCATCGAATGCGTAAAACATCTAGGGTTTTGTTTTTACTTTTTTATCTATTCCCAGTCCATCCAAAGAATCAATGGATGGCCAGAGTAAGTAAAACGTTCGTTGTAAAATCCATAGACTTTTGACAATGGAGTTTGGTGCAAAACTTACGTCCTTGTTCCATACTGCGTTGAACTTGAGTCATGATGTATTTTTGACACTACTGATAAAAATTCGCATGAGAGTTCTGAAAATAAATAGCGTATTGTGTGAGAGTAGGTTCCATGTGAAAAAACGATGGTTAGAATCCAAAAACGTCTTGAATAAATATGGTCGATATTTATGAACTTACTATGGATATATTTTGTGCACCCACCTCGGATAAAAATTAGAAAAAATCTCCATTAGTCCTCTCGAAATTTTCAGACTGACGGCTTATCAGCCTGGCCTAATAAAATCTGCATAAGCACCTCAGACAAAAAGTAAGTCACCTATTATTGCTATGGTGCAGGACCTATAGTAGCTTGAATAATGGCAGCAATTCTAGGCGTTAATAAGTTTACAAGTGTCTTACTTAATGTACACCTGGTTAATTTCAAGCAACTCTTTCATTAACTGATCTCCGAGTACCGCCACAGTACGTAGACGATCTTCTCGACATCTAACTTGTCGTTCTAGAGGGTCCCACAAATTTTCTATTGGGAGACTTAGTTGGCCAATCAGCATGGCTGATACATTCTCAGTGACATACCAGTTGAAGAATTTTTAGTCCCAAGAACAGGGCAGTTTTCCTGAAAGATAGGTAAAACACAATGTCTTTCTTCATTCAGATATTTTTGCAAATGGCAAAACTTGGTTATCTCGCAGGTTAGTACGGTCATACAGGTACAGTTTGACGGACACCTCAGCTACAGGACCCACTTTTGTGTAGTTGAAACAGTCCCAAAACATTACAGACCCTCCTCCCCCTAAGCATCGCTCCATGCTCACCGGCTTCGTTGATGGCTTCATTAGGTCTTCGATGAACACGACGGCGGGCATCAGTGTTGTATAGACAAAATGGTAATTCATTTGACCCGATGACACTTCTATACTCTTGCTCAGTTCAATGTGCGTGTGATTTGGCTCAGTTTAAATTCGTGGGATTGTGGCTATGAGTTAAGATCAGCCATTTACGAGCCACTCTGCTTCATAAATCCCTTGCATAGAGTTCCCTGCGAAGAGTTCGTTTAGAAACAGCTTGAAAAGGCTATCATTGACTGGCGCTTTGCAGTAGTTCCATCCTTGATGCAAAGCGATTCCTGTGGACAATTTTGGATACACGACACGCGTCTCTATCGGTTCGAATTTTCTGCCGACTATAATTTTCCCTTATATTGCTGTATATAACGGATTGTTTTTATTGTCGGTAGACTTGCATAATGATGCGGCATGAAACACCAGTGAATTCCGCTACCTCGTTTCCTGGAAGTCCTTTAGCCCGACCAAGTGCAGTAAAATCGCGGTAAGTAAACGTAAAATCCATTTTGCAATTCCGAGAGGTCTTTCTTACATTTGATCGTTCTAAAGCAACTAAGAAATAAGTCTATACCTTGCCAGCTGCAAATAACGACTGATGCCTGGTGGGTATTTGCAAATAACTTAAACTTCAGTCGCAGCTTTGAGAACTGATTGATGAACGTAGTAAATACCTGGAACTCGAAAAGCAATGGGTTACTAATGTCTTTTGTACAATAATTCTATTGCGCATCAGCTATCCTACCGAACTCGCTGTTGGAGAAGACTTTTAAATTTTCGAGCAGCAGCCCTCAATTACCTTGCAGTGTGCACGCTGTGCTTATTTTCTTAATACGGTATAAATCATTTTAACGTTTCGCTTGTTTATGTACAAGAAACTGTCAAATTCTTCAGTGCATGTAGTAAGGTTGTTAATAACTAGAGCTCAAAAAACAATAGGGAACTAATTTTTTATCAGGGAGCTTATTTTAATGACGCTAACTTTAAAGGTAATTAGGGTCATTTTTTCTAGGGAATTTGAGCAATTCGCTAACTCTGTAGATTTCAGGGTAACTGTAAAGGTTACCCATAGGAGAAACTATGGGTGCCTCTTGCGCGAATCAATTAGTGAGTTTTGAACGTTTTGAGACAGATAAAAGAAACCTTCACACCCAAAAAACTCTTGTAACTCGGGAAATGATGGAAAATCAAAATGGCCCAGACATTTTTTTTATTGTAAAAGCCACTTTTACAGCCAGCATTCTTCAGTTGTAATTGAACACATTAGCTTGCAAAGAACTCTGAAACTCGGTGCTCCTGATGTCGTGTTAAAACAAGCGAAACAACAAACCAGTAACAATAACAAAGCCATTCTGAAGTGTAATTTAACTTTCTCTCCTCGATCGAACATCGACAGAGTGCCATGAGTTAAGCAGTGTTGAGTTGAGGCGTTGTTCCCAATAATGTTTTGGGTTTCCAAAGTCGATTCAAGAAACTCCTTTCCCAGTAGCGGTTTCCTGCAGCAAGCAAATTGTGCATTCGAGTTTCCTTGAAATAATTTCAGAGCGAGGCCATCACTTCCGTGCTTCAAATATTGGCGAGTGAACAATGAAGACCTGAAGTGCAATGTTGCGTCATGCTTACGGGGGGAACACGCTGAGTTTTGAGGCAGAGTTTTCAACGCTTTCATTTTGTAACTGCAACGCCTTAACCTCATAACTGAAATGCTTTAATGTTATACCTGCAACACATTGATTTTATAACTGCAACGCATTGATGTTATAACTGCAACGCAATGATGTTGTAACTGCGACGCAGTAATGTTATAACTACGACGCATTGATGTTATAACTGCAACGCGATAATGTTATAACTGCAAAGCATCAATATTGCGACTGCAAAGTAATAATATTACAACAGCAAGTGGTGCAGAACTGCCGCACTCAGAAAAAGTTTCCGCTTCCGATTTCGCAACGCCCCACAGTAAGTAAAAGTCTTCATGAACGAATTTTTTGGAAATATTAAGGCCTCGTTATGGCTCTCAATATTTTAAATTAACATAGCAAACTTTAGACACTAAAACGCATGTTACACCATAATAAAAGCTTAATCGAAAGTTATACTGGTGGTAAGTGGTCGAGCATAGAGTTGATTGAAGAAATAGCACCCGTCCGGGAGTGATGGAAATACCTTTGAATTGTGATGACGTTCGACTATTTTCATTCTCTGGAGGCGTGTTATAAAATTCATTTCCATTGCCCATGTTCCATTTGTAATAAAGCCCAAATGGAGATGAAAACTTAAATTCAGTTATTAAAATTTGTTTTGTGTAAGTCAGAAACGAATTAAAAATGTATAATTTTATGTGATTCTTGGAAAATGCTCTGATGTTTGACTGAATTTTACATTTTGTTCATGAAGTTTTTGTTAACTTACTTTTTTGTCCATATTTCCGTTTATAAATGTAGCTACCTTAATTCATTGTTGTTAGGAATAATGTATATTTAATTTTAAATAACTTTGGTGCCCTGAAAAGACTTCTCTGATTGGAGCAACAGTAGAATGAAGAGATGTTTTTTAACTACAAAGTTGTCAGATGAAAGTCATAAACACATGTAATTCCATAGAACCAGAAGCGCACTCTTCGTTTGTAATTCTGAAGATCTAAACGATTGAACTCCACTCGCAAAATCATATCTAAGCCTTCCACAGGCAGAGGTGCCACACTGCATCTTCGTTTTGATTTTCCAAACATTTCAGGGAAACACACAGACGTATTCCATCTCCGCCCATTCAGAGCTCCCGGCAAATGCTCTTTGACTCGTACCTTCAGTGAGGGAACGTGCCCCGAAGCCGTCACAGCGATGTGCCGGACACATCTCTTCCCTCATCCCCGGAAGGATGCAGCAGCCTCTTGGGGGATGCGCCCCATCTCTTGCTCAAGAGTGTAGAGTTGCACTATTTCATCCAAGTTTCATTGGATTTGAAGTTATGAAAGATGGAATGGCACTTTTTAAAACACGTTGCCAGCGAGCGGACTCATCGGTTAGTCATTATACCCAAAGAAAAACGTTTCATCGAAATAAACGTGTGAATAACCTTCATGTGCATGACGACCGAGATAAAATAGAGCAAGCATGTAATTTGCACGAAAGTTGATCTGGGACGTCATTTAGAGCCTAGAAAAGTTCAGTGCATTCCAGATTTATCACCCAAGTTCCATCGTTGCAGCTTTTTTGCAGCGATCGTGTGACGTGCACTGCAATAATCTTTGACTATAATTTGGTATCTTTTGTTAGGCCACACCTTACATCCTCTTGCACGTTGCTGTCACGTATCAGAAGTCGCATTATTTTCATACGCCCATTCAGTTAAGGTTGTAATACTTAAACATCATCGCAAATTTTTGGGTTCTTTTTCGACCAAAGTTCGCTGAGTAGATCTCGAGTGCAGTTGATTAAATTTGCCAAGCAACAATATGTTCCATCCCTTGCATTGGAGGATTGTAAAAATCTATCAAGTTCTCTCTTATTAAACACATCAAGAACCCTTGATGTCGTGATTAAATTTCGTCAGGTAGGTTGAAGATCCTCAGAAGATTCACTGAGAAAGATTTTCAACGGACACGGGATGACATTTGTTCCAGTATTTACATTAATTTTAAGAAACTTCAACCTGCATTTGCTGATTTAAAAAACTTGGGTGGTATCATGGTGAACTCGAAGGTGCTGTTGTCGGGGTGAGACTTCTCCAATAAACATGTTCTTTTATGACTGGTAATTCGTATGTTGAGAATAAATAGAATAGCATTCCTTAAAACTGTTTCTTGTTCTCTCGTTTGTACACGTAAATTAGTTAATACTGATTAGTGAAATACATCCTAAAGTATTTAAAAACCATTTCTATTGACACTCTAATTTTGTGTTTCTGCTGACAATTGAGACGACATCATTTCACCTCGAACCGCGTAATTCAATTCTTGAACATATTTATATTCAGTTCATGGTTACATGGAATTTCCATTTTATAGTATTCATCAAGTAACTACATTATAATGCTAAGCGCGTTGCAAAGCTCTTAGCGCTGCAGTACAAGTCTTCACGTCAAGCTTGCAAGGCCTGTCTATTTTTCCAATCTTTGTGAAGAATATATATATGAATCAATGTACAGCGGAATTACTGAATCACATCCTCTCGTGACATTTGTTTAAATCATACTCTACTTTAAGATTACCTCCAATTTACTCTAGCTTCGGAAATTATGCGCTTTTAATGCCTTAACAAGTACACACCGTTTTATTCCTGGTACCGCATTTAGACTGGAATCGGTTCGTATCACTTGACAACGAAGCAGAGCTAAACAGAAGTGATGCCAGCCCTGGGATGTGGTTACATCGCTTCATACGGCTGTAAACCGAGCGTGTTGAGAGCCATGCTTGCTAATGAAGGACGGCGATCCCTAACGAAATATCTCTTGAAGACTTCAAAAATATGGTCATCGTAGTCTCATTAGTTTGACTGTCATTAATCTTCAGGTATTATGGTTGTTATTTTGTATTCTTTTCTCCGAGAGAGGCTTGTTGAGATTGTTAGCTTTTCAATTATTTCGTGGAATTTCGAATATACTACGAAATGGGATGCCCGAAACATCCACTTTAAGCGGAACATTAGTCAGTTTCTTCTGAAGCTTTTAGTTCAGCATCAGTCAAATGACTGACCATTCCACCAATAACAGTCCAGGTTGACATAATTTTTAATTCCTACTTTTACCTAAAACAGTATTCATAGAACCTCACGAAGATAAATCATTTTTAGTAGTGAGGAATTGACTAATATCGCGGAATACCACTGTATAATGATACATACACTTTTTTCGACAGGTCATTCAATTTATTTCCGGATTCTACATGGAACACCATTCTTGCACACAAAATTGGGACCCAACTAATGCATTTCCACTTAGCATCAACGAATGTCCTAGAAGTATTCCAATACAATATAAGAAGGAAGATAAAAGTATTCTTCACTGCTACAAACAAATATCTTCATTCTCCGAGTACAATCAATTATTTCTGACCTACATTGACCAAAGCATCCGATTGACAGCATTGCCAATTATGATGGCATTGCCAATTTTTTTCTTGTAAAACTCACGTGGTTGGTATTTCTCCTATCGCCTTTGAAGTTTGTCTGCTCACCTGAAATTGATACGTCAAGGGTTGCTCTGACCTTCGATTGCCTTTGATTGTGGACTTGAATATCGCAGACCAGCTTCACGTCTAACTGATGACAAACTTCTAAAGCGAATACGAGAATTTATAAGCACCGAATTAATGTTCCCATGAAAGCATTATTTGAGTTCTTTGATACGCAACGCGCAGTGTCTCGCTCCCACAACCCAACTCAGTCACTGCTGCTACAAGGTTCAAGCGAGAGCTGTTTGTAGTGTGTACTGTATCAACGACAAGTATCTCGTACGAGGATTTACCTCATCATCGACGATTCATTGATACGTAGACAAACCAATTCCCAAGGCTACCAAATCAATATTCATTCACGGATTTCTTGTTCAAAGTTCAATTTATGTTCTAGATTGTTGTATCAGTTCTTATCTCCTGCAACGTCTTCGAATAATAGAATTTCGCTTTGTCATATTTAAAATATTCTTAAGCACTAAGAATATGAAGTTAATTTTAATTCCTTCCTCAAAAGCTGAGAAAACTACAACAGCATATACCTCAACGCTAATTGAAATAAAACTTAACACATTCAGTAGAGGTGCACAGCATCACAAACTTACAACATTCAGTAGAGGTGCACAGCATCACAAACTTACAACATTCAGTAGAGGTGCTCAGCATCACAAACTTACCACATTCAGTAGAGGTGCTCAGCATCACAAACTTACCACATTCAGGAGAGGTGCACAGCATCACAAACTTACCACATTCAGTAGAGGTGCACAGCATCACAAACTTCCACATTCAGGAGAGACGCACAACGTCACGTTGTTCCCACCGCGGCAAGCATTGACCAATCTCATCAAAAGCCCTGCAGTAATTAAGAGACGTAATTGCAAAGCTTTGTGTGCTTATCAATGCGAGAAATGCATTACATTTCCTTTATTAATGGGTGGATAACGACAGCTGATGACTGTTGCTTCACATGGGAGATGCCGGGGTTCAAAAAATGTTTGTCGACCTTCACCAATGCAAGTAAGTTCGGTTCAAGCCTGAGTTCGTTACCTGGTTTTCGCATTTCAAGCGTAACGAGTGCTAACTTTTTTCAGTGATATCTAAATTTTAGGATAGTGAAAAGTTTTCACGCTGCAAGCGCGAATATAGCTACGTTTCTTTCGGTGACTTCTTATTTTGAGAACAACTTTTTGAAGCCATTTTAATTGGGGGATGGCGAGCGTTTCAAACGTTCTGAAATGAGATGATGAGTATTTTGTTAAATAATTGTAACCTTTGATGAGCCTGTCATTCTTTTGGGGCCAATTATCTTTTGAATACTCGCAGAAAACATTGAATTATAGCTTCTAGTATTATTTTGAAAATTATTTTGGTCAATCAACATTTCAAATCGCAAGTCTCCCGCATTTTTGTGCGATGTTTTAAGTTTTCACATTCAGCAAAAAGTATTTCACCATTTCTTAGGTTATAATTTTTCCAGAAGCAATGGTATAATGGTAAAATGAGATAAATTCAATTCGGTTTTGAAATCATATCTGAAATCATATCTGATATCTTATCTGAAATCTTATGAACCGTGTTTGAAATCAGTGACACATCGTCATCGCTTAGAGCATTTGATTGCGTATTTGAAACTGGTGTGCCGCTGTTTTGGGAACATCGTATCTAATCTACGTTTCCTAAGGGTGCCCGCACACCAAAAGCGTTAAAGCGAGAGTACAGGCAAGCGAGAGTGCATGAAAGACTGAAAGACCATCTTCAGCACGCTTGCAATCTCGCGCATGCCCGCTTTTGGTGTGTGCACTTGAATGCATTACCGTGTTCTCAAGCCACTCTTGCATTCTCGCATGCCATCTTCTCGCTTTAACGCTTTTGGTGTGCGGGCACCCTAAGAAAAGCTCTCAGCGTGGAGTACATATAACTATCCAGTCATCCATGCATCTTCTGCCACACGTGTGTGTGGGTTTCGTTCTGTGAATTCAGATCCTCAGAGCATGGGGTTTTTGCTCCACTTGATCCAGGAATCAAAGTTTCAACTCTCTGCTTCAGCTAATGAAAGCTTAAAAATGGAGCTGCAGGCAAAAGACAAGCTTCTGTCTACGCCGTGTCAAGTTAGCATTTTTGTATTCTACATTCGTGTCACTCTCGGGTGAACATTATGCTAATTTCTCTATGACAGGACTCTAGCAGTCTGAAAGTTAAGAACCGTCACGAGAATTTGTTGAATTCTATTCGCTGTTGAAATATTGTACCCGATATTGACCCTTACAAGCTCTAGGATTCACGCTTTCTTGAATTTCTCTATTTGCAGTGCTAAACGTAGTGTAGTTGTCATAAATTTTATCAATTCTTTCAACTTTAGTAGAGAAGATTCAAATGGGTTCAATGTAAATCATTCTAGCTCTAGGCAAATAATACACGAAATTCAAAAATAAGATTAATTTTACGAGACCAAGCGCTTGATAGCGTTTGCTTGATTACAAGCAAAACTAACCCAAAACCTGGCGACAGACAGATCACCACGAAACGATTTACGGAATCCTGGCGAGAGCTTTTGAATCGAGAGCCTCGAGAGACTCCAAAAACGCGTTGGAAATGGTTCCTTTAAAGCGGTGCACTCGAAACGCAGCGTCAGATGCGCGTCCGGGAAAGCTTGGCTCCTGCACCTATTCCAAAGTGTACGCATCCAGGCTGCTATTTGGAGCCTTGGCAACACGGTATATGTAGAGGCAAATCCATTTTTTCGGGGTACTGGACTCGTAAATTGCGCGGGAACACGCGTTGATATCGCGAAAAATATTTGTCGTAATTCACAGAAACTTCCCAGGGAAGAAATGGAATCTTCTGAGATATTTATTTTTATTTTTAGGGTACCCTATGTCTTATCCTACCTGATGAGTTTGGGGTCGTGAAATAATTCGTACGGCACCTGCACCCTATGTGAAGGATTTTGGTTGATACAGATTTTATTATGGTAAATGAAAATGACCACGTCACTCATGCAGCCTACATATGTACAGTAACTGTTGTCTCCGGCTCTCAATTATGGCAGAAGGCACAGAATGTGGATTCTGTGTCAACAGGGCATCAGTTCCGGTTCTTCCTTGCCCGCGCTAGTAGTCGTCATTAACTTAAGCACTTCGTACACAACTTCAACAAGAGATCTTCTTAGCTAATACTAATTTCCAGTGACGCAGAGCATTGGTCCTTTGTGCAAAGTGGCATGAATAGTACAAATGGTACTGGTAGCGGGAAATTGGTGACTTTCTAATAACTCGAGACACTGTGTGTAAAGTTCTTAATTCTCTGTCGAGCAAGTATATCCGAGCGGGTTTCACAAACATCGCAATGTTTCATTTGGATGCTCAAGTAAATGAAGTAATGTTTGATGGGCTAGGAAGCTTTTGTGTCGATCAAATAATGTTTGCGCTCTTGTAAAATTTCTAAGTGGAACATACAGCAATTGATGTGATTGAAAGTAAAACACCCTAACAGTTTTCTAATATTCACTTACTCTTAAATTACTTCTAAATTTTATTTCGATGTGAAAAAACAAAAGTTTGCTACGAATATTTTCTCCATTCGTAGCTCGCCTGGTGGCTCACTGAGAGCAAATTTTTGTTACATTTTAAAATACAATTTTCTGGTCTTGATTTCCATTGATTCAATTATCGATGCTCGTCGTAAGCTCCAGCCTAAGTGCTCCTCCTGAATACTTCATCAAGACACGTCTTGCCACTTGCACTCCTCCCTCTTTTCATACATGTAAAGGACAAAAAGAAGGAATGCTGTAGGCTTTTGTTCTCATTTTTTTCTTCTTAGATGTAGTTGTACGTGGGCGTGCTCTCGAAATGGTTAACGAATCTTAGTGCCTGTATTTAAACAGCAAATTCGACCACACGTGGCTACACATACGTGTTAATGTATGTATTATTTGATCCAGCAGCTAATTTGGAAGATGATTGGTTAATGGAGTACATTCCTTTTAGGTATATTTGAAAAATGTATCCTCTGGTAAACCAAAGACGCACACACGCATAGAAAATATATATTCTACCGGTTAAAATTTAAAAAACAGGAGGGGGGGAGGGGGGAAATTCATTTCAATTTGAACATATGCTGAGTCATAGGAATATTATTAAATGAATTTCAGGATCTGAGCTTGCAAAGCTTGTGAGGTTTTGGTATCAAACGTAAATAAATTGTTTAAGTTTCGCTTTCATGGGAGCAGTAAAATTTTTCCCGTTTTACTTTTCCGTTGAATATATACTTTCCGTGGCTAGAAAGCTAAATAAGGTACATTCATTCGCAGCTGAAATAGCACTGGACTGTTAGAAACGAATATAAGAAATAAAAAGGCGATGTAAGATATTTGTTGAAACTTAAGTCTTCCATATTCATTGAAACCATTTCCAGGAAATTCGCCAAGACAGGCTCCTTGGGGCGTGTTTAACTTGCAGGTCTCGTCTGGGAATTTCAAGGAAAAGTAAACAGCAAAAATTTACCCTAGAATTCATGCGCTTACGTGGAACGTACGTGCATCGAATCCCAACTCGGCAGTGCTAAAATTTCTTCGTGGGAAGCTGAAATAAAACAAAACAGCAGGCGGCTCATCTGCTCCTCAATGTTCCGCCCAAAAATCTACGATTTACGACAAATTTTCAACGCAAGGCCCCAACTTCATGAACAAACCAGGCGTCAGTTCCAGTTGTTTCCGCCCTCGAAAACCGAGGAAAGACTTAGCTGTAAACTCAAGTCTGGCTTAGGGATGCTCTTTTTAGGCAAGTTCTCGTTGATGCCCAGGGCACGTTTTTCTTCATGGCCACCTAAATCCTCGTCCGCTACGTTTTCTTTCATCCCCATACTCGAGGTAGCCTCCAAACGCTGCTCCTCATTTTAACTAAGCTACGTTCTTTACATGGGCAAAGTGAATGGTAATGCCTGAAATAACATGAGGTTGGTTAGGAAACTTACGTTGTTTGTTCGTTTCTACGGAGGAACGTAATTTAGGGGTAAGAGCAGGCAAGCAGGGACACTACGAAAAGAATGGCATCGAAGCTGCCACGATTAACTATGGCAATTGAATTCCTATGACTCAACATTTTGACTGAGATTCCACATGCAAGAAAAATTTCATTTGGACAAATATTTCAGTTTTAAACTTAGAAACGAAGCATTTTGTATCCACAAATTTAATTATCTTATCAGTCTCCTTTTTGATATTTTTATTCATACATGTATATTAGTGCATTAGTTACGTTAGGTTAGCTTAGATGGTCGCGTGTACTATATATGGAACACCCGTCATTGTGTTAAGAATTTCCGTCGAATTTTACTTCTGTGCCCAATTGAGCTCCAAAGCCTCTAATTCGACGAATTTCAAAGTATTAAATTTCTCCAACGCATGCAGCCGTTGTTTATTCTTTCAATCTGGCTGCTTTTATCAGTCAAAACTTATTTTTATGAATCAGTGAGTTTGGAAAGGATCATTAGAAGCTTACTCAATTAAGGAAAACGTTTTGAATTTATTTTCAATTTTCACTTAAACTATTGGATGAAGAATTATTATAGGTCGAATTTAAAGTTTTACATGCCACAACGGGATTATTTTGGGACTTTTAAATCATACTTATTGACCTGCCCTGGCAAAAATATTCAGAGTTTGCCGTCTGAGATGATAGCAACACTATCTCTCTAATATTAATACATCAATCGTTTACCCACGTTTTCCATTAATAAACACTACTGTACAAACTAAAACTCAAATGAACACTTTTAATGGCCTTCAATTCAGTGCACGCTAGTGAATCACTCCCCCCTCTTGATCATATGTCAGTCGTTCATACGTTTCCCCTGCAGACACTCCCAGAATTTGTTTGACTCCTTCTCCCCCACACAGCAACACGCACATGCCTTGTCAGAGAAGGCGTCGAGATACTGTTCACAGCCCAGAATGTTCACAGCCCAGAATGCATTCGAGGGCTTTAATGGGGTTACTTCTCCATCTCTTTGATTTTGTTTGATTTTGGAGCCACCGCTTACATCGAGACACACACCTCACTTGGATCTTACGTCTAGTGCTGTGGAGAGACGTTGTCGCGGCTGCAGTTCCAGAAGCTGGTTTGTATGTACTTCAAGAGAACTGGATTCTGGATCAAGGACATTGAATGCACGTGTTATTGTCGCTCACCGTTTGTAAAAAGAGTTTTTCTGCAAGTTCATTGAACACAAAATTAATTGAGTTTCTCGTAAGATTTTTTGTTGAATGAATGATTGGTCAAGGGAGCTTTCAGTGGATTTAAGGATCATAAGCTAAATATATAATATTCGTGCCAGGAATACTAAGTTTCAGTTTTCCATTGCCCTAGGCCCAAAGTTGGTTCAGCTACTGATTGCCAACAACTCTAACCTAGCCCCTATTTACACGTCATAAAATTGTTGCATTTGAGTTTTCCGAAAAGATGCTAAAAATAAAAAGCGAAGAAAGCGCGCAACTAAAACGGCCGCACCCCAGTGTGGCCCGGGCATGAAAGCCCAAACATTTTCAAGGTATTCAAGGACTGATTTCGTCAAGCTAGTAGCTACTAAAGAATCATTGCGCATCAGATGTCAACGGCTCAATATATACAGTGAAGCCAAAACGAAGCTTGTACGACGTCGTGTTTCACCAATGTGCGAAGGCCAACAGAAGAAGTTCACTGTAATCTCACCAACGAAGCCACCACTCTCTGCAGCAGGGGTCACCGAACTCCAAAGCGGCACAGGAAAAATACATAGTTTACTTTATCTCAATTTTGTTTATAATCTGATTTATGAATTCCTTAAAGTTGCATTCGATGCACAGTGGATTCCTGTTTATTATTAAATTCAGAAAATGTGTTTGTTTCTCTTTTCCGATCGTGCTTTTTTATTGACAGGATTTATTCGCTTCAGCTTGAAGGCTCGTCCGTGAAAATAGTGTCTCACATTGAACAGGTCAATGAAAATTTTGTCTCACATTGGACAGATCCTTGGAAATACTATCTCACATTGAATAGGTCGATGAAAATACTGTCTCACATTGAACAGCTCAATAAAAATTCTGTCCCACATTGGACAGATCCTTGGAAATGCGGTCTCACATTGAACAGGTAAATGAAAATACTGACTCACATTGAACAGGTCCGTGAAACTACTGCCTCATATTGAGGAGGTCCGTGAAACTACTGTCTCACATTGAACAGGTCCGTGAAACTACTGCCTCACACTGAACAGGTCCGTGAAACTACTGCCTCATATTGAGCGGTCAATTAAAATACTGTCTCACATTTGGCGGTCCGTGAAACAACTGTCTCACATTGATGAGGTCCGTGAAAATATTGTCTCTCACTGGCACGGTCTGGGGCACAAAGAAGGTTGGTCGCCGAGGTCTCACAGTTCAGCTTACAGAAATGATGCATCTCAAACCAGGAGTCTGAGAGCGCCACTGTTTTGGCTCGAGCTGGTCTTCCGTTTCATTAAATTCATGTCACCTTGACTTCATTGGCTCTCTATTTCTTCATCTCGCAGTAACCTGGTTATGTGTAACAGATTTTAGCTGAAACGCTGCATTCGTGGACTGATTCTTCTACTGCTTCAGCTGGAGAAAGTTATCCAAGCTGCAACGGCGTTCCAGCCAAGCAGACATGACTCAGTCTCAAAGGACTGAAGCTCTGCTGTGAGCTCCTTCATGCAGGTCAGGCTAAGAAAGTCACACTCTTTCTTTCCGGTTGTTGTGATTGTGTGTTGAACCCACAGTGTGCGTTATCTTGTAAGAAAAACGCAGGGACAAAGGACATGAGAACTTAATTACGCATTCTTTAATAAATCAGCACAAATTTCTTTCCTCTATTTAAAAAGCTGATAAAAAATGCATAGGCTACACTGTTTAGCCTCACACTTCCCCCGGGCTGGACAGCTCTATTTTATTCTGATTTCAACACACATTAATATCAAAATACCCTCCAGATTTCGCTGCCGCACTCGGTAACCTCAGAAGACTGCCTCTCTTTCAGCCCACGCTTCAGAATCTCGGTCTCTCTGTCGGCAGAGCTGGCGTTTCAAGAGATGAAGTGACGCAAAGTGCGCTAGTTAAACTTTAGTTGAGCGAAATTGCGTGCAGACTGTCGGACCTCTCACACGATCAATCACTGTCTGAAGACTATGTCGGGTGATACTCAAATATGGGCATCGAATGCTAACTCTGCTCTTTATTCTGGTGTCATGTCGGAAGTCAAGGGACTGTACATTCCCTTGACTTGACTGTACAGTCTCTTGACTGTGTTTTTTTGGTAGCTGAGACTTACAAATATAATATAATACACAAAAAGTAGTGCGTTCACATTTCAGTTAATTTCTGCACTGAAAAAATATGTTCAGGCATAAAAAAGTAGTCATATATACACATTATGGAACATTTCTTGTACGTGCATATCACATTTAAGATGCACAAATGTTGCATGGTGTAACGAAGTTTGAAAAACTTATTTTACTAACCTCAAAATGAGTTATTCTTAAAAGTAAACTTGACAGCCACGGTAATTTTTACGCCCCCTTGCAGAATCGGAGAGACCGTTACAGTGTTCCAAGATAATGTTCTGTGTGAAAGACCTTCTCATGCCTTCATACGACTCTTTTCTTAATTAGAATCCGTCCGTAAATTATGAGCTATGAAAGCAAGGTAGTAATGCTATTCTCGAACAGTAATTTAATTCTTTTTCTTCGAAACATTTCATCTTAGCCGAAAGCTGTTCAACTTTTGTGGAATTGAAACTTTAGATCAAAGCGACCTATTGTGCAATGCTTTACATAGCTGAGCTGCGTTGCTTTTGTTTCCTGAATTCTGAAAACTTATTGCAGAAATACATGCACACGTAAGAGACAAACAATAGCTAGGGTTTCTTCTTTCCTGCAATGAAGAAGACAATCATTCTAAGCTTTCTGCTGCCCAGCAACGACCTGAGTTGTAGTCTCACGAGTTTTTTGAGGGTTTTGTACTGAGATGAAGTAGTCGCTCTGTCGTGAGTATTCAAATTCAAAATAGATGCCCATAAGTAACTTTTTGAATGAAAATTAATGAGCTTTCGTTATTTTTATTTCTACACAGCCTGACCGAAAAAATCGCACGTTTTTGGTCGTTATTCGACGATGTGACATGAAATCTTACGCGAGAGCAAAATGAGCATACTCATATCACGCAGTGCAATAATTGACGTCAATATTTGGAGAGATATATCGATTGTTTATAATTTATTCGAAATAATTTCAGCCGGATCACTTTTACGCCTCCGTGTGGAATCTAAGGGAATAATGCAGTGTTCCAAGAGAATGTTCTGTGTGAACGTTCTCTCGTTGTGTAAACATGAATTAATTGCATTTTCAAAGTTTTACGCGGTGTGTATCGGTTCGAATATAGACACTCTCGTGCTCCATTCAAAGGAAACTGGAAACTACTCTCCCTATGAATCCTTTTTGCTCTGTTAGCCATAAGAACACTTGTTTTTTAAATAAACGAAACATAGTACAAACAGCCGTTGATATTTTCTTCACTTGTGTGTATGTTAGCCCTAGTTTTGAACGAAACTTTGAGAATTTGATAGTACAGTGTGTTATTTCTCAATGCTATTCAGGAATTACAGTGTAATACAAAGCACTTTTAATTGATATGGCATGTAGTCTAATGATAAATAAGCTGACCAGGACGAAAAATTTTGTTATATCAAAATCGAAAGTGTCAAGTGCTCAAAAACTCACCTATCATAAAAATTCAAGTTGCTGAATATAGGTCTTATCTCAAAACGTTTAATTTTTATACGATGGGAGTTCTGAGGTCCCTGATATTTATTTTTTCTTTGTACGATAAATTTGTCACCCTATTGTTTATTAATCATTTCAATTTTAGTGTTTATTATCGGGTGAAGCAGCAGGTATCAGTTGATATCAGAACATGACGTAGCAAATTCCCCCAGCGGGGATGCGTGTAGATTGAATCCTGGTAAAATGGAGCGGAAAATTTGATCTCATGGAGCGTACGTACAAGTTCGGGGAATTAAATTCGAGACGTACCAAATTCGAAACATTTTGAGCACGTGCTACAATGGACGCTCATCGAGGTATATTTTTACCAATTCACATTTATGACCAGGTTGAAATTTCATTCGCTTTATTAAATGCAAGCTAACGAAAAGATATTTTAGTGAGTACTTCCACGTATTACTGATAAAATATTACGAAAAAATATTGTTTTTGCGTACTTTGTCGTCAAGTATTTAATATCGAACTTTCTCTTAAAAGAGCGCTGACTGAATGTAAGCGGAATGAAGGATTTCTTCAAACAATATATTTTTCAAAAATTCGTTTTTCAAAACTAGCATAGACCCAATCATCATTCCACAAATATCATTGGCGTCCGACAGAATGTTACCGGAGCGAATAATACTGATTCTTTTACGTTACTGCCCTAGTTTTCCAGACGAGAAAACATAGCTCACGGGTATTTTTAAAATGATGCGTTGCCGCAAATCTACAGCGCTACAAATCTGCAGCACTGAAATCCTTCCAAGTTTTTTGCGGACTGGAACGCTGCCGCGGCCTCACAGAGACAAAACCTCATCCTCATTCATCTTTATACTTTAGCGAGAAAATACGCAACACCGCCGCCCGCACGCTTCACTTTCTTGCTTTAGTAGAAAATGTAGCGTATGGGGTATCCTTCGTCGGGGAAAAGTATGAAGTACGAGCGACAAAATTATGAAAGTGTACCTGTAATTCCCTTATTGTTCTATCGACGTCATGAATTAGATTGAACTGAGAAGAGTAAAACATGGAGAAGTTTTCACTAGAAAATAGCACAAGGTACAAAAATCACATCACCATTGCCTGTTAGTGATGCTTTGAAGTTTCCTCTGATACCACCAGTTAGACTGAACAGAAAAGATTGGAATATAGGGAAGTTTTCACAGGGAAATAACGCAATATAAAAAACAGAACACACATCATGGATGTGTACATGATGTAGGATATTGTTGTATTCGTGTCCCGCTACGCAGGGTTAAACTGAACAAAATCGGAGAGAATTAAGAGTAATTTGTGCACTGAAGTGTTCCTGAAGTACAAAACTTGGATTTGAAATGGATTACGCAATCCCTGCACATATGCCAAAATGACGACTGCTGTTTGTCTCACTGTGAAAAGAGCAGCCCTCACCAGAGAGGAGTTCGTGAGCTACCGATTTAGAACTGACTTTTTAGTGGACTGCAATTTACTTATGTAGATTCTGTTTAAACTTGTTCAAAAATTTAAAAGGCTGCAGACTTAACGATACAACGGCGCTATAACTTTCAAATGTGTGTTTGAAGGTAAAGCACGTGTGCATAGATTATATCTAGCAACTGCACTGTAAAAGTTAGTTCGTTTACGTACATAGACTCTCTTGAGCTGCACGGTAGAACAGGGCGAGTTGAAGAACTACGAATAAACTTTTTTTTTATTCATTTTGTATTGATGGAAATTGATATGAATGAAAGAGTATGTTGAAGAAAAATTAGTCTGTTCCTGAATATCCAGGCCATTCAACCTTACCTTCCTTTGACAATCGTTTCTTGCAAAGCCTTTTGGATCTGAGCTAAATGCAGGATGCTGAAAATAGCTTTGAGCAATTTTGAAAAGAGTGTTTTCAAACGTAAATCGGATGTACTGAGTCCGATGTTAAATTTTCTCGAATAAATACGAGCTAAATTCACGTATTGCAGTGAACACCTAAATTCATAATATTTTTATGATGTGAATGACTTTGAACCAAAATTGAGTGGAAGTAAACGCACATGTTTCATGGTGTTCTGTATCTAAAATTCTAAGAAAAAACCAGGCTTGGATAGATTGATATCATGCAAGCTACGTGAACCCAAAACTGAATATTGAACTCTCAATTCCAGAGTAATACCAAATTGAAATGAAAACGAAAATGCAAGAGCAAAACATATCTTAAAGCTTTTTGAGATACTTCGTTAGCAGATGAAATACGATGAAGACATTCGACTATGAAGCTTGTAATAATTCATTGACCATGTAATTGTTATGAAACACACAATGAGATCACAGCAACTTCATAGCAAAGTTTTACGCATTTACAGAGGATAAAATGGGAAAGGCGCACCCAAATTACAGGATTGCGTAGCGAATTTGACCTCTGTTAAAAAACAGCTCCTGGTTGAGACTAATATTTGTTCATCAATTTCGTCAGCTTGACGTTTTCCTTTTTGATTGATGAAATTAAAATTCTTTAATGGATTGGAACCCATATCGCAAACTCATCGAGTTGGGTAGACGCACTGAGAAAATGTACTTGAAAATTCATGGCTTAGTAGTCATTACGCTAATGATCTACGGGAATGCATTTTATATTTTATATTTTCAGCTATCATACCAGAGTTTCAAAATACATCGATCGATAATCTTGTAAGAAAACAATTCACCTTCTACATCTCAAAAAATTTAACAGAAGAGGTCCTCAAACGAACTGCATCGTAGATTCATTTAGGGTGCATCAAACAATATTAATCAGTTCCGACATATTAAATAGTGTTTCAGGAGCATTTCAGCAACGAAATGTTCCACTCCTCTGCTCCTCACGTACGTAAACGAAACTTACAATTCTTTTTATGTAAAAAAAGGCAGCAATTCTTAATTTTACGCTAGATGACGTAGGCCGTACACGATGTTAGTCTGCAGCGACTCCATAAAGGCCAAAGCCCCGGATTCATTTGGAACCTTGTTTTAATCAGCGCCGATCTTGCGTAACTTTTTCCGTCGTCTTTATAATGGTGCAAACTCGAAACCGGCTGGAAGGGATTGATGAACAGGTTAGGAGTTAATTATGCCTCTTGACATTATGGCATAGTAAATGATCGAGGTAACTATGCCTCCGTGCGTGTGTGAGCGATAAGTGACGGCTGGTGGCTCTGCGTTCTTACAAATCAAAGATGTTGGTGGTCGCTGTAGACTAAGTTTGTGAATGTTGAGCAATAAAAGTGTTCAATGATCTCTAAATTTATTGGATTCTTAGATCCCCGAACTTTAGTCGTCTGTTTGCATTAGGCCAAAGCACAAGCGAACTTGTGCAAGAATAAAACCAGATAAAATTCATTTCCATTGCTAAAGAGGCTTCATGGAAAGAAAACACGCCGATGGCACCTCCTGAAGTGATAATAAACACTCGAACAATGCTCAATTCAAGTTTTGATCGAGCTAACCGTCCCTATATAGGCCACAAACTCATGAAACTGCTGCATTTTTTAAGGGTAACAAAGAGCCATTGTCACTCGCTGTATTGTATCCGAGTTTGAAAAATAAATGAGCTTCCGAAGGTTAGCAGAAGGTCTTTCTTTATGGTGAAAGCCATGGGAGCAAAATCATTACAGTTGCACGTCATCAAATTCAACGACGCAGAACACTTTAACCGATTCGTGGAGCATGCGTTGAGTGGTGCACTTGCATTATTTTAGTTGTACGTAAGTGCATTTCCAGACAACTTTCAAGCTAAGAGCAGAGACATGTTCCTACTTATTGACCTTTTCTGTACGGGAAATTCCAATTCACAACCGACAAGCTGCACCCATAACCAACAATGAGATAGATACACGGTCTAAATAACGCATAAAATACTCGTCCAGGCCATCAGCGCATACTGCCGAGGTACCATGTCTCTAATTCTACAGGTACATGAATATTTGAACGAGTCTTGTCCTTTTCAACTCATGCTCTTCAAATTCTGTCCACGGCTGTAAATTTTTTATTCCTCTCACTAATTCCATGAATATTGTCTCTACTTTGACTGTACGAAAGTTGTGTTTCATTTGTATCATGGGATTGTCACGCTACCGATATAGTAATATTTTTTTTCATCCGTGTGTTATGACGCATTTTTTTTGAGTCATGCGGTGAAATGACGCTTTGGAGTTCACAGACCGCCACCCCCCGACAGAAGGCTTTCGGTATTTCACACAAAAATTGACCACAATTTGAACAAATTTCATCACCTGCAATTAGGTGCACGCTAGTCAATCATTTCACAAGCACACAATCAGATGTTCGTCATTTGCAAGTTTACCACATTGGTACTCCCCGAATTCCTCTGAATTCTTCCCATCCCTACAGTATCACCTGTTGGGTCAGTGGAGGTTGTGAGAAGAACATCCCATAACCCAGAAGTATCTGAACGAGAAATTTCAATTCATCAGTGACAAGCTGCATCCAATACAAAAAGTAAGGTGCTTAAATCGGGCAAAAGTCTACGGTATTTCATACGAACATTTAACTTACTCTGACATTTCATAACGCGATGACTTACAAAACGGTCCCCAACATTACTAAGAAAAAGGAATGGAACTCATTTTTTAAGTCTTTTTCTCACTTAGCTGGTGAATCAGAATAAACAAAATGATATAAAGAGAACAAACGGCTATACCTTCAGTTTGAAGTGCAACCTAACTAAACATAATTCGTCACTGCAGGTCGGGATGCCAATGTGGTTTTAGTTGTTCTCGTGAAGAATGCAGGAATGGAGCTCTGAACTAATTAATAAGATAATCAGCTCGAATAAAGCACTTCGTTGAAGAGAGCACATTCGAAGCACTAATTTCGTACGAGTTCACATCCCGCGCACACCGTTATGCTTCGCATGTCGCTGTAGCACTAACCTAACGAGTAAAGGTTGACACCAGGTGAAGGTTGGCTCAAAATTTCTTTGGATGAAGTTGAGGGCAGCTCTCTATGGACTAATACTCATGGAATTTCATGCATGATCAAGTAAGCACAACTTTCGTTAACGATTCATCAACAGGACAGTTATTTACCCGCCTAACTTACCGCACATAAAAATACTGGGCTAGAAAATGAGTTCCATTTTTCTGCATTAGTTGAGATTATTTTCTTTCTGCCATTTGCGGAGCTAAAAATCTATATTGAATAAAAAAACAGAGTCCTCGAAAATTTTCTCGTTAAATTTTCCAATGGTTTCACTTACGTCGCTTTATAGACAACTTACTTTACCTTGTATGCTAATAATGAAACCTTTCAGTTTTTATTGTTTTTCCATTCATTTTATATGGGAGAACATGTCCAAGAGGCTTACCTAGTTTTCTAACTCATATATTCTTTAAAAATACGTTTTACGGGGATTCAGTTTTAAAAACAGATAAAAACTTCGTAAATGAACCGTCATAAAACAAAGCCAAACGATTTCCTCATCCCCTCTCGTGATTTAATCGAATATTTTTATGTAGCTTTTGGAAAGTGGAATTGGTCCTAAGATTGCCTCGATTTTGTCATTCCTACTTTTCATTCCCATTGTTCGGGAAGTAGAACTAATCCTGACTTCGATCAGATTTCATAATTTCTCTTCTTTACTTCTACTAACAAGAATTAATCTTAACATGGACTAGATTTCCCCATTTCTGCTTCTCGGTAATTAGAAATAATCCTAAAATCGACTCAATTTCTTCATCAGTCTTCCTGAGGAAGGTGCTACGTTCCCGAATTTCCGTTCGGAAATGAACGACGTGCTAAGTATCGTAGATCAGGGAGATCTTCTTATTCAATTAAACCCAAGACAGATAGGGAGGGCGGATGCTGGATTTTGCTGCTCAGGGCACGTTTTGCCAGAAGAATGAGATGGGTTTGCAATTCTATTTTCTCCTGACTTGTTAGTCTTCGGCCGCTTTCGTAACCAATTTCTGCCATCTCTCGGTGGTTCAATATTTATCTGCTCTTGTCAAAATTATTTCGTTAGTGGAAGTGAAAAATGTTCTTCATGTTCGAATAAGGAGGAAATTTAACCTTGAGAAATCGATGCTGTTACCCGTTTTTTCCATTTTAAATAAAGACTAACAAGGTACGTTATATAAATTGGCAAAGCAAGTGTAAATAATCGTTTTTAGTAAGAACTGCCTTAATCAATGTTATGAAATATTTTTTCAACAGAGTTACGAAGTCAATTCATCGAGTATTCAAATCTAACAAAGTTACGTGTCATCACTGGATCCTGTATTTTTACGCAACAGCCTCGCTTGAATACTCTTTGCTGTGTTTGTGACGCCAAAATTTCGCCAGCTTGCTCAGCCTC
The DNA here is from genome assembly GCA_014899125.1 of Orchestia grillus. Lineage (NCBI taxonomy): Eukaryota > Metazoa > Arthropoda > Malacostraca > Amphipoda > Talitridae > Orchestia > Orchestia grillus. The sequence goes on from VOMN01141298.1 coordinate 46,499, forward strand.
TTACTGTGCGCGTGTGTTTGGAAAACCCATTCAAAATAAAATGCAATCCCCGCAACAATCGCATTAGTTTAATAATTGTTAGTCTGTCCCAGGGTCTGTTTACTGCAGAATACAACATGACACACTTTCGGAAAGTTGGCCTGCACTCAATGACACATCCAGTTCTTTTTGTTTGTCGTCAGCTGATAAGCCATATTTCAATTCTTGAAATTTGTTTCAGCGTATTCTAAATCAGGCTATTATTTTGTTATGGATGTTTTAAAATTCACATTAACGTCTATTTTCGTTGAAAGCGGGGCGAACCCCGGAACGATCTTAGGAATGCTTGGAATATCATTCTTCACTTTCGCTTTCAAATAACTATCCAGTGACGGTTAGCTATTTTCAAATAACTGCGTTTCTGTCTGTGAGTCACAGAACGTGGGCGCGTTTCTGCCTGTCAACCAAAGCCAATACTCCTGCAGGGATTTCGCGTAGGCGTCAGATCGATTGTGTAACCCACGCCTCAACTTCAGACCTGCTAAAAAAGGAAGGATGTTTTTGAGCTTCAAAAATTACTTGCTATAATTACCTCATTATAATTTTCAGCTGAGAAAATTATCCTTGGTGTGAAATAGTTTCCAATAGTGAAAAATTGTTATCTTTGTACTGTTGACGGATTGCGTGATATGCTTTGCAAAGTTGATTTTTATCAATGACGATATTCACTCAAAATGAGCAAGAATCTACACTATGGATGACTTTTTTATTAGAAATAATTTCTTCCATGTCTTAATTTGCTTTATGTAGGCAATTTTCAATAAAGTAACACACGTCAGAATGGCATACTACCCAATGCCCACCACGAACAAAATATAAGTTGCGTTTATCCTAAACTCAGCAACACCTACGATTTCCCAACGCGATCCGCATGGTTCACGATGTAAATTTCTCATTTTACAATGCAGTGCGACGCTGCTTGAAGAACAGTAATTTATTGTTCCAGGGAGGGCAAGAAATTCCGCAGGAGTTAGTGCCTCAACTTGCGCTGTAAAAGGAAAATAAATTCAACGGAGAGTTGCCTCGGGTGTGCCCAGCTCCCCACGTGAGCCGGCGTGACTCAGTTTTTGATTGGAGGAGCTAGTGAATTAAAACACATCGAAAAGCGAACGGCCACACGACGTGCAGCTGCAGAGGAAATTGTTTGAGGCATTCCCGTTGGAAGAATGAATTATTAAAGCCACTGGTCGGCCGAGATAGCGCTTGCGATTTACGGCGCAGCGCGAATGTGCCCAGGAATCTTGAAATCCATTGGTCAGGAGGATAATTTTTCTGAGGATGCTAGAGAGAAGTGATGTTGAACTTCGGTAAAGAGTGAAGGTGGAAGTTACGTGTATTAGTAATTGATTAAGACACAATGGCACATATTGCGAGCACCTGGAACTAAAAATTTTGAATGTAAATCAAGTCGTGAATAAAACAAGTACGGAACATTTTTATCAAGGACTATTTGTGTTTAACACAGGTGTTAGATATGCAACTTAAGCTTTTTTCTGGTTGAGATTACCGCATGAAGAAGCATTCAGGATATTAATACCATAATACATTTAAAAATACTTGCTATGCGTGTAAAAAACTAGCCATTTTCATGAACAGTTGCGTTTCACACTTTCGAAAACAATACCATCTAAGCCTGCTTTAAAGAAAAGAGTACACATTGAAGAAGTGCCCTAAATTTCCGTAAATCAACAACCGAAGACTACGTTTCGAAAAGCAAAAACCGTTACATTTTAATTTGTCTTCAAGAGTTTTGCGTGACAATCGGAGACACGCGCAACGTACCTCCACCTTTCCTACACTGTACGAGGAACAGAATATAATTTTGTCTAAGACGTATGCTAACGAAATTTGAACGAAAGCACGGCGACTTCCAATCCGTGTGATAGTTCTATTTTTGTTCATTAGTGCACCTCAGATATGCACAAGACTAATCAAGTGCCCAATACATTCTGAAGAGCACATCTGCAAACAGCAGGATGACACAACCCTTTGACATAATTCACGGTATGGAAGAATTTGGTATAGAAATTTTTCGGTATGTGGATGGTCTATTTGAGTCGACTAAACACGGGAATCGAATCATTGAGCCTGAATCAAACGATTTTTGTGATTAATTACTCGACTTCTAAACACTGTAGCTAATGAGGTACCAGAACGAGGAGACGGTGTTTGCCCTGTTCCTCAATTAGGGGGGCCAACGGGAACAAAATTGAAGTTTTAATGCAAGAAATATAAATTAATGACGGTCGCATGAGCGATCGCTTGGATATTGCACTGCGATTCTAGTCAAAGTCACAGAAATGGAAAGAAGCTTTTTCCCTGAGATGTAATCGGGACTCACAAGTTGTGAACAATATTAAAAGGAGACGTGAAACAGATGAGAATGGTATGGAATATTGCTTGATCGTTTTGAAAATACTCTGAATTTCATTCAGTTCGAGGCGTGGGGGTGAAATGAGGCCAAGGAGCGTAAAATGAATGAGATTTGTTCGATTTTCAACGCATGAAATCTTTGAAATGAATTAGCACATTCATCTTATGGCAAAATTCAAAGAAGTTTTATTCAATGTGATGTTTTCCTCTATTAAACGGGTAGCAAAGACTTTTCACGAGCAGTTTGACGTTTGAAAAAGCTTTATTCAGGAGAGGTTTTTAAACAAATACATTTCGAGACTTGTCTAGTAAGTCTTCGTCCGTTTTGTCCATCCCCTTCGGTATTGATATTTACCACATGTGGTGGTATATATCAATCAGGATATATACCACATGTGGGCCCGAATAAGCTACAAGGCTTCTAGGGCAACCTATATAGAAATGAAGGCATGATGTGCGTTTACTGCACGGCAAGAACGGAAGCAGCTACTCAAGTGAATTGTACCTCAGGGAACCCCAATTTTTATCAATGAATAAAAATTATTTGGGAGTGCAAACTCGCGACTTATTTCAAATGGGGAAATCTACTGTGATTTCTAAACTGCATTTTCTCTAATTGTGTTCAGTTTTGACTACATCATCTTTAGGCACCGATCCTCAAGTTTACACACGGGTCATTCTGAGAGAACATCAGTCACCCTTGGCAGATAAAAAAGAATGTTAGCATCTGAATAATCAAATCAAAAGCTAAATCAATCATCCATGATGTAACGGCTTCATAAAATCTTTTCTCCGCTGGAGTAATATTGCCGTATGGATTCTGCGTCTAAGGTCCAAGTGGGTCATGCGGAAGCGAACAACGCTTTTGGAACCGCAACACATGGAGCTTTGCAGTCAGGAGTTCGGTCCTTTGGTCTTCCTTAAGCGAATTATCTAGACTTAGAGGTCACTATAACTATTGGAATTGCAGGAGACCACCAGGGCTTAGCCACAATTTCCCGAGTTATACAGACGAACGTCGTGATCGCTTAAAACTACGGACATTCGAAATGCAGGTGTCGATGAGATGACTTTGCTATATTTTCTCATAGCCTTATTTCGCAAGTGTTTCAGAACACGCGGACTCCTCATGCGTGCAGCAAAATCCTACATCCCTGAGTATTTCGTTCGATTCGCTATCCGATGGCTATCCTCGCTATATGTTAAAAAATAGTGACACGGAGAGGCAGGAATTTCCGATACTTATTAATGGAGTTTTTCATGTGTCACTCCTACTCTTCGTCCAGTTAATCTCCCAAGTTTACGCCATGAATCATGCAGTACTGAAAAGTTTTGTACATTGAGTACTAAATGATCACTTTAGGTTTGGGTCAAGAGTCATGAAATCCTATCGTCACTATGTCACCTGCTGCATGATGGCTATATTTAAACCTTAACGAAGTGTCTTAAGCCTGTGAAATGTCAATGGCCTTCGAGCTACAATTGAAAAGAGACCGCCACAAAAAAAGACGATAAGCTGAGAAAATGATATTTAAAGAAGAGACTTGATTAATTCCAACGCAGTGTACATCGTTGAACTTTCAGTGCCTTATAGCCACTGACGTGCGAGTGTTGCGAGAGATGTGAGGTCTAAGCTTCCCTTTCGGAAGGCAGCACTCCGTGGTTCCGAGAAAACTCTTATGCCTCAGCCAGGACTCGAACCCTAACTTACCATTAAATAGTAAAGCGCTGTACCAGTGCGCCGCAGAGCTCGGTTTACCTATTTCCAAGAAGCTTTTAGCAGCGATAATAACGCATATTTGTTAGTTAGTAGCGAGTCTCAGAGAGGTTAGTACATTTCGCCGAAAATTACCTGAATTTAATAAATTTCCGTTTGTCACTTAGATTTTCTGATATATTATTACTATCAAGGCTTTTATTTTTCTATTGCATTATGGCAACACCATGTACACTATAATTATATTATTATATACTTTATAGCCCTCATTTACTGAGCCAAACCATAATATTATTTATTCAATTAAAAATGAGGAACCATGTTTTCCAGATTTTTGAATTACGTGGAAATAGTCTTCAAGGCTAATGGAAATTTATTAATTCGTGGCAAATAGAATGATTTGTATATCCATGCAATGTTAGAGACTCGCACAAGCCCTGTTTCCTTTGTTCTAAAAGCTGTCTTAGTTCATGAAGGTATGTAGTGTACATCTTCGTCGTGTTGCATGTATTATGCAGAGAATAAACCAGCTGCTCATTTACACCCAGAAACTGTGATATTCCATCTCCACAAACACTGGGAGTGAAATTATTGCTCTTCAAAATACAGGCCCTATCTGAAACAAGTGAAATTAAAGAAATGGCTACTTGCGCAGTTACAGTCCAAGGGTTGTAGCTGTCGAAACTTCTGCTGTCGTAATTCCGAAATTTACTGCGAATGTGTAGATTTTTGAGTAATTTTCTTAACAACAATACTTTTTATTACACTGACTTACGTTTCGAGCTTTGTCGGAACTTTCTCTGGCCAATATTTACGTTGAAATTCATTTTTTTCTTCTTTAGTTAATTTCAAGGAAATGAAGTTTTTGTTTTAAGCTCAAAAGTGTTAGAAATGTGAATCAAGAGGCCATTATGATGCGTTTTAAAGCTCTCAATGACATAAATGAAGCACTTCTGTCATCTGGACTCGAATCAGCATCAAAACCTTTCGTTCGAACACTTTTATCCACGAACTATGGGAACTGGAGCCAAGGAATCCATCCCACCATATCAGGCATAAAAAGACTTCGATGGCAGATTAGACGACCCCGTCGCGTCGGAGCTGCAGGGTCCGAAGCCTTGGCACCAAAAATACATCGCTCGAAACCTTCCAATTTCACGCCGGCAATATTTCACACTTGCAATTCACTCTGGTGAACGCTTCGGCGGTGACCGGGAATGAGTCGTCCTAACAAATTCGCAAGAGGAGCATCGCACGTGAAGTCGTTTTAGAAATGATAAGTCTGAGTTCGCCCCAAAACACGTCGAGGTGACTATTTCAACTCCATTGCGAATGGTTTAATTAATGTATTAGGAATAGTGACACTCTCGGGCTTTGTTGATTGCATACTTCTGCGAAGGGAATTGAGTTTTTCAACAGATTCCTTTCGCACCGTAAGTACGCTGAATCCTTTCGTACTGTAAGTTCGCTGAATCCTTTCGTACTGTAAGTTTGCTGAATCTTTTCGTACTGTAAGTACGCTGAATTCTTTTTTGAACGAAACTACGATGCATAAAATAATCTCTCAAAACACGAGGAAAACTTTTTTCGCGCGAAAGGATTATTTTTACGAGGATTTAATCATTGTTAAGGAGCTTGAGATATTTAGACTTCCCAATCATCCCTTTAGCTTCTTATGAATTCTGTGAGACTGAAATGAATGAATCTTTACTTCGAACGTACGCGCGGAGCAAGATAGAAGTGTTAGAATGTTCAAAATATCTTATAAAATAATGTGGTAAAAGGAAATAACATATTCGTTCTTATTAACATCCATATGGCGCCTAACCGTGAGTTGCTGGGGGCTTACTCTTTATTTTCTAACGAATCGCGAAAAATTAAAATAAAGGAATTAGTGTCGGGGAATCCGATTTCTAACTGTCTAATTATGTTTCATATTCGTCACAAAATTAGCGAAAAACGAATTAATTAGTAAACAATACATCCGATTTCACATGAGAAATATAATTTTAACGAATGAATAGTGAACATAATCATTATCATCTCATCCATCGATTTAGTTTCCTCCAAACTGAACGCTTTATAATATGTTATTTGTCATCTTTTTCACCAGCGAGGCTTGCATCCCCAGCCCTCAATTAGGTGTCTTACTCAAATATAAATGGAAATTTTGAACTGGATTTTTCTAAAAATTTTGCCATCACACGTGTGTCATTCTTGTCCGGCGGCTAAAAGCTTGCAGCTAGAAACACTAGGAAAAAAGAAAACATCGTTACACTAAGCCGTACATGCTAGTTTGATGTGCAATGAAGACTAATAGGTTGTTAATTTCATCGTGCATTTTCGGCTAAAAATGGATCACCTTAATACCCCTTTACCGTTTCCAGGGGATCATTTTACTTGCAGATCTCTTCAGATACTAAGTCGCTGTGTAACATCCCTAGATGAGTATTTCAAGACCAATGAGATTATCCCAAGTCTCTACAGGAGAGATAATCGGGAGATTTAGAGAGCAATTAGAGATGATGGAGTCGTGTACCCGCTTATGAATGAAGCTCTCTTCCTCCTATGACTAACCGGACTGAATTCTGGTGATAAATTTGATGCACTAGAGCTATGCGCCATTGCTTGTGCACAAGGATAAACTGAACTGCGATTCAGCCGCCCGAGAGGGGGTCTGTTTCGTGGCAAATTGAGCACTCAGAGTCAACAAATCCATCGCAAGTGCAGCGGGTCCATTAAACAGGGCAAATGAAAGACATGTTTTGGGTGTGTTTTTCCGTGAATTTTGATACACACTGATACTAAGGAGGACTTTGTTAACTATTGAAGGTACCTGCGGACATGCAAGTGCATCGAGTCCCTGAAATAAGGCAACAGAGGGACGTGTTTGTGTATTACTCGGGCGGATTTTAGTACACATTGAGACTGAGAACGACCTCGTATTGCTGTGCGTGGGAGCGTGTAGGCTGAGAAACAACTCTACGCCTTCAAAAAGGAAGTTCAGATGAAGCCATATGACCCAAGGCAATAAGTAGCTCGTCTTACCGCGCTGAAAATTGGAAACTGAAAACCTGGGCTATAGAATGTGAGCTGCTAATTAAAACCACTTTTACGGTGTAAACAAACAACTCAAAGCTCAGTTGAAAAAAAGCCATTTGTTTTGCCACAAAGTGCTAAATAAAGCACGATAATGCACAAAAATGCAACCTCTCTATTACTAATCATGAAGTATTCAAAAGAATTGAAATAAGTATATGAAAACTAAGTAACTGGCCAACACATGATTTGTTTTTTTTTGCTTGAAACATTGAGGAGTAGTGGTGGAATATTGAACAAACACTTTACGAACTGTTAAACTGAGTTAACACAGTCTTGAGAAGCCTCGATCTACAGTGACTCGATTTTGACTGAGACCCTTCCTCATGCGTCAATTCCCAATTCGCCCATTTTGAAGGATTATGACCCGCATGAGCGATTAGGTCATGTTAACATAGTCTTGCAGCGTCTTTTTCCATTATTTTTAACATTCTCAATTTGCCAGGGGAAATATTTCCTCAGAAGACAATTCTCAATTCATTCATTTTCAAATGAATTTCTTGAAGATTGTTTGTACAGTTCGCCATTTTTTCAGCCAGTTCAATTAAAGCAACGTATTAAAATCGATGGTATCTTCAAACTGACGTTTTGGAGATGAATGAAACTGATGTAAAACGTATGTATGCAAGTGATCGTGCCAAATTTCAATTGCAGTTGACTGAAAGAATAGAGTGCATGTACGAGTACAACGTATGCGCCCAATCAATAGCTGCGATTGCGCATTGCTTGGAAACATGTGCATCCTTCAAGTTTTAAATCAAATAAGATACTGAATTGTGAGTTTTAGTTTTACATAATACTCAATTTACGGTTCTCGAACTAAACGGCTTGAGCCACTTTTAATAAAAAAATGTTTCGGAGTTTTTCTATCAAGTAATGCCTCCTCCTACGACTACGTCTCGAAACATATTATTCATGTCTAAAGATGGGTAACACACATGAATCATGCCACAATTCTGTAGAAAATACATGCTTGAAACGCGTGCAAAAGATCGTGCTGTAAAATCCTCATGGCTTCTCCTACAACCAAAGTAATCCGCATTGACGTAAAGCACGAAGCTGTGCTGCCTGGAAAACAATAAACACAATTGTACTGTAGCAGGAATACCCATTATGCTTGCGTCCAGAGAGGCAGAACTCGATGTTCCTTCTTCGAATGATCAACAGTGGGAGGCAGCAATAAGGGCTGGACCTGTGATGAAGGGTTTCTGAGAAAGGATTGTGTGAGGCTATCGAGAGCACCGACAGTCTCTGGAATAAAAGCTTTCACCACTACGCATTTACGATGATGATGACTACTGTGAATTATTGACTATGATGGAAGATGTCGTCCTTAATGCATAGTAGAAGGGAATGTTACTTAGCTGAGAGATCTGAACGTCGCAGCATACAGTTATAAAAAGTATATGTTTTGAAGGCTAACATTCAGCCTGAAATCTTACTGAATGTGGCGTACATAACAGAGAAAAATACAGGACGTTTAGGGTGGAAATGTAAACTTGATTATGAGGGGAAATTTTAACTTTTAAAGTGAGCAATTTTTTTCCTACAGCTATATCTATTAAAATATCCCAAATTTTGATGATAATTCATCTTCAAAATTTTTAATAATCGGTAGCATAGATGCGCGTGTTTGCCTTACGTGTGGGATGTTTTCATGACTTCTCCTGGAAACGTTCTTGGTGAAACAGTGCAAAAGCTCTGGCAATGAAAAAGTATAGTGGAGCTGAAGTTTAAGTTTCCACTCATGCGAGTGAGGTGTAAGAAGATGAACGCAGACAGTAATATATAAGAGGTACGAGTGAATTGCTTTTGAAGAAATTGATGAAAGGTTTTCACTTACTTACACTTTCAATACTTACGCTCAATGTTCAATTGAGTGTAAGTGGATAAACATTTGATTAGTGTCCCTGGAGGAGTGAAGGAAATTTGAAACAATTTGAAATAATTTATTACCACAAGTGTTGCACCATTTAAAAATATTGAGATCATGGATTTTTCATGCCATTACAATGGGCAGTTTTTATACATAGCTACTTGTGAGTCCGAATAAATTCTATGACTTCTAGGGCATCCTGCAGGACCTTATGTTGAGCGTACATATACTAGTAAATATCCTAATGCACCTATATTTAGCTTACACACGACTGGTCAAGTCCAAATTATTGAGCGGAGAAGATAAATAGGTATGATTTAAAATTAGGAATTTAATCAAGTCTAGTTAATAGAGACTGCATTCTACAGTAGCTCTGAACTATTTTACTGACATAGAAAGTGAAGGGTTTTGTACCAGTCTTTTCGTGTGTGAGACTATAATATTTCATTTCGAAATACATTACTGCGGTGACTGCAAGGGCGTATTGAGTCGCAAACCCAGTCCCCTCCTAATCGTGTCTTTGGTTGAGTCTCTCACAGTAAATTTTCACTTTATTTACACGTTCATCCAGAAACGTTTAATCATTATTATTAAACTTAAAGTGCTAAGTAATCAAAACATGATTGTTAGTGAAGCTTCGCAATTATCTTAATTTAGAACGTACGAACTAGAAATTGATTTCGTTTAATATTACCCTCGTCTGAGGTTGAAGCAAGGTGATAAAGTCGGGCTCTTACGTCTGGATGCAACGCGCTTAGATGCATGGTAAATATTCACGAATGGATGGAATGAAACAATTCTGCGATAAGACAAAATATTCAAGAACTGTGAGTCACCAGGTGACAATGCGGAATGTCGATGCCGTGGATGGTGAGATTTTTCTAAAAAAAATTTTTAACGTTTAAAACCAGACGTGGACGAGTAAATAACGATCATAAATCCGATGAAATAAAAATGTCTACTCAGCTTTGCGCAACAACTTTATAGCCATGTATGGAGTGATTTAAGAGAAAATTTTAATAGCCATGGGGGGACTGATTTAAGAGAAGATTTTTATTGCCTTATGATGACTGATTAAAAAGAAAGATTTCTCCCGAAAAAAAAAAAAATTCAGTAATTTAATCGTGACGTTCTAGATTGCATTGAATAGTCACTCTCATCGTCGTTAAACTTCGTCAAAAATGAACAATTTTTTTTAGATACAATTCTCTCGCACATAACGTTTGCTCGATTTATTTGTACATTTATATTAAGACTTAGTGTTGTCAGTGAAAGATTTAATCCCTCACTAACATCGCTTGATGATAATTTCCAATAAACGCATAAAAACATACACTGAACACTTTTTCATGCGGTGAAAAAGTGTTTTCTGGTTGATATCAAATGCTTACGTCATCTAGATCTGTCAAATTCGCTTATGCAAACAACTTTATATCAGCTCAGCGTTACTTATATACAAGCGCAAATATGTAAAGAAAATACGGTATCCTAGCTACGAATGCCTGTAATAACTTATGTATTCCGAGTTCAGAGATTCGTTCGCATATTTTTTTTCGAATCTCGTTCTTAATGGAATGTTTAACTCGGTAATGTACGCGTTGGTACTTGATACCCTCATGAGGACAACCCTCAGCAAGGCATCCAATCACGAAGGCATTGTTTCGGCAGCGCCAGGCTTTACCAGCTCTGTAGTTGAGGCAGTCTGGTTTACGGTGGTGGCATTCCAATGCATACCATTGACTCCGAGATCAATGAGGCTGAGCAACAGAAGTAGTGATTTCGATTTGATTTAGACCGTAAATAGAGTCCCTCTCGAACGCTGTGCTAAAGTACTCCGATCGCACTAGGAAGTAATAGAGTCAAGCTCTCTAAGGGACGACGCTATCTATGCACTGAGCTCGAAAAAATGGCTTTTAAAGTTTCTTAATTTGCACGGAAGTCAGATTAATTTCAAGCGTAAAGTAAACGTCCGAAGCAGAGTTTCAGCATACACTCGATTCAGAAGCTCATTCGAAACCTTGCAAATTAATTTTCGTCCTTGCATAGCCTACCCGCTCTTTCTGTTAACTTGGAGCGTTCCAGGAAAGCTTGAAATTTGTAGGCCGTTTAGTCAAGCTCTCACTCTGTCCGGGTAGTTTGAAAGTCTTTTTTCTTGGAAGCCTCTTCAGAAACTTTTGCCGACCCTAAGCTCGCCACTCACGCTCGCTCATTATTATTCAAAACGCGAGCAGAGTTACTGCCCACTGCTCGGCGAGATTTCCCTTATCGAAAGCGCTTACTGTCTTCCAATCATCGATTATCGATGTCACATTTCTCCCTCGACGGAAGCGGTTTCATATTCGGAGAATTATGTTTCATTTCTTGTTCCTTGGAACAGGGTGCCACAAGATATCCTGCGACGGCCTCGGCGTCGCATAAATCGTTCATTACGACAGTAAACACACGGGGCTTACAGGTCTGGTCTCCAGCATGGCGGTCTGCACGGTGACGGATGAGTAAACGCAAAGGTTGTGTAGAAAAATTACAGGAAAGCTTTCGAGGCTTGAAATAAGAGTGTCAATTCACTGAACGGTGAGGTACGATCTTTCTGAAGCATCATTTTGCCTCGACTCCGAGAATATAATTTTATTCATAAACAGCAGCATGGTTTTCCTGATGATACTTAACCGAGTGAGTGTGTCATATTCAGTAATAACTATGAAACGAAAGTTGATAAGCTGTTGAGCGTTCGGAACAGAACG
>VOMN01141312.1:0-11763 GCA_014899125.1 Orchestia grillus
GAGCCCCAGCTGGCAATCGGTTGCCGAAGAAGGCTGGGCTGGGGTGGCCCAAGTGGCACTGGTTAGTTAGTTTAGTTTTAGTTAGGTTTTTAGTCAGGTGGCCCGCGCCATTTGTGACGTGGGTGCAGCTTGTGGCATTTCGGTGCTACTTTTTAGGATTTCATATAGCTTGTAGCATTTATGTGACTTGTAGCATTTTATGTAGCTTGTAGCATTTAACTAAGTATTGCAGCATTTTGTGTAAGTTGTAGCATTTAACTATATATTGTAACATTTGTGCCAAACTTCCAACGTTGAGTTGTATTTGTAAAATCCGTGGCTTGAAAAGTAGCATTTCTCTCATTAAAATAACGAGAACACTGAGAGATAAAATCCGATGTTTTTAACACATCGACGGAAAGTGACTTTTTGTATTAGACTTATTTGTGCTGGAGGCAGGCATTGATGTTTTATTTACACCGTACGAATATCATTTGGATTGATGACTTGTAATCAGCACCCGGTCGCTGTTGTGATCAGAGCTCTCTGAGTGCATCAGCGTTAGTTAAGCAGTGTTCAAAGCCCAGTATATACACCAGTGCTTACAACGATGTGGTCAGAGCCCAGTTAGTGCCCTAGTGTTCACAAGACGGTGTTCAGAGCCCAGTAAATGCACTAGTGTTCACAAGGCAGTGTTCAGAGCAACACCAGAAGGTGTGCTGAGCTCTCATTGGTGGGCCGCCGTAGGCCTTAGACACCTCCCTCCTGTGCAGAGAATTTTGATTGCATTCCATGCAGATTAAAAAGAGCATCGCTAGCGCAGGGCATATGATGCGGGGCCTCAACTGCCTCCAACTATGCCGCTCAAGATCGGCTAATGAAATTTGAAGGCAGCTCGAAAAGATAGCCTCTAAATAGTAATGAAAAACAGCCTCTAAATATCAGCATCCAGAAGAAAATCGCGCGAGGCTCAAGAAAGCGCAGCGCCTGTTCCACAGAGGCTCTGTCGAAACTTTCTGCGTCATCACTCCGTTTGAGGCGAGAATTTTCGATGGATTTTTTTATCTGCCTGCTTTTTTTAGAGCTGTTCTGTGCAGTTCTAAGTTTGCTTTTCTGAAAATCTGATCAAGGTTCTTTGCGATATATGATGCGATGGGCGCAGTTATCACCATCAAGGAGTTTTTTTCTCGCTCTAAGAGAATTTCTGTAAGCGTTAAAACTGTTTTTTTGTCGATTGATTAATTTTTCTCTGATCTTATAAGAATTTTCTTTCCTAGCAAGGAAAACATAAAAAATCTGTTCCGATTTCCTAAATGATGAAAAGGAACATCATGAATTTAACATATCTGTATAGTCTTTCGAAAACAGTGTTCCTGAAAGGTCACACGTAGCTTTCATCCAGAGCTAAATTTGCTTCAGGGAGAATCTTGAGTTCTTCAGAAGCTACGATTACCACACAAGTATTGAAAAATACATTCGGCGATGTTGTTATTAATTACAATTAAAAAATACATTAAACGCAGTCGCACCTCGCTTAAATTTGCCGCGGTCTCTTCACGGACATCATTTGACCTTAGGAAGCGATGATGCTTCGATTACGTTGAAGCTCAGCCGGCAGCTTCCAATTCACAATAGCTTAACGTGTGTGAACATTACGTTAATGCAATAATCCTGGATTATTTGTCCTACCGTGCACGCCTGTCAGATCGGGACACTTCGTCACTAAAGTATGAAAACCTTTGCCACGGAATTCAATCAACCTTCACATACGCATCGTATTAAAGCCCCAGCGATGTATGTTTTGGCAAGAGCATGGTCATTGCCCGCGCGATATCATACCTGCAGAACTGCCTGGAAAACTGCAGGGTTAAGTGCAGGCAGTAGAAAACCAACGCATCGGAGTTGAAATTGCAAAATTCCTTCGTTCTGGTTTTTGGATCTCGTGGAATGCTTGATAGCTCTTCTACCAAAATTTTCATGATTAATCTTCCGGCGTTTGGAACAACTGGCAAAAGCGTGTCTAACAATTCATGATAACCAACCACGGGCAGAGAAAAATGCCAGAAATGTTGCCGCACGCTCATAGGAGGAAATGCGTTTGGAAACATTCTCGTGTATTACTTTTGCTGTCCACTGCTGAAAATTCTCCAAATTCTTGAACGCTTTGCTTTCGTTGGTTCAAGACTTGGTTCGAATTTCTTATTTCAAAATTTAATCCTTCCTGTTCCCGTGAAACAATGCGCTTCCAGCAACAGTGTGAATTGCTTGTTTCGACGAACAAGGAATTTTGGGAATAAAATTTAGTTGATAGAAGGACCTTACATATGAAAATTATTCTGTGAATCCAGAATTTTTTACTAAGAATCTCACGCACGATTGCTAAATTCATGTTGAACATCTACTCATCTACGTTTGTAGAATTCCTGTAAGATGAAAAGGGCAGTGAATTACTCATAAGTTTGTTCGACACAATAACTCCAGCGTCCTTTCGGAAATATCCCAGAAAATTTTTTTTGGCTTCAACTATTTTGGAAATGACCCTCGGATTGACAACGTACGTAGAGCGTTCCAGTTCACTGTAAGTTCTTTTAGAATTCGTGGCTCTTTTTTGGCCCCTCAATCAAAAATTCGCACCTGTTCCTCCCATCTCAGACGTTTACAGTCAGTATTATTTGTACTTATCAAACCTGAAATATTTCATGCTGCACTCAATGCATCTTGTCCAATATTGCGTATCGTTACACTAACTTTTAATGTTGTTGAATTGCTCAAGTAGTTTAAATTCTTTCCTGATGTGAGCACCTTTCCGATCGAGCAATTTTTTCAGTGTACAGTTCTCGTTTTTTAATCACTCTGCGGGCGGTCATTTTCAACTTTCGGGCTGCAGTGACTGGCTGCTCGTCCAACCTTTCATAAAAATATAATCGAATTTATCTTCATCTTGATTCCACGCCCAAGATTCGAAAGTGTTCAATGCTCATGACTATCTTACTAACTATCACAATTTTCCATTGAAGATTCCCATACGAGGGCGGCTGTCACTCAAAGACAATCCATCATTCATATAATATTCTTCCAATTTGATTCCCCATCCCCACCCAAAACACACCTTCTTCATATCTACATTTCTTCATTTAATGCTGACGTTCCTTCTTGAAAGTCATACATATATTTTGGTGGAATTCCATTTTTCTCGATTCCCGAGACAAGTTTCTGGGCGCCGGGGCCACGTTTTAGAAGTACATAGGCCGGGCGACTGGAGAGCTCAGAATTAGGCCTACCTCGCAGTTTATTTCCAGCGTCGGCCGAAGATATTCCATTGAGGCGATCCTCAAGTACAGGAAACGGCCATTACGCTGAGGGCCGGTGCTCGCTACAGCACTTCTGCTGTCGCGCAGAAATTCTCCGACGAAAGAGTAATAAGGCGTGTTGCACTCGCAAACTGCGTCTCAAATTGAGCAAAGGAATAAGAAGCTATGCAGTCCTCTGCCGGTACCCTGCTCGAATAATCCAGCTCAAAATGGTGTCAATGCACGGTGCTGAATTTTAACGTTCTCCAACTATTTGATTTCAAGGAAAAATTGTTCAGGTTTCATGAGAGCTCTTTCGTGCGTTCACCTGCGCTCAACTTAAGATGCAAGAATATGAGATACTAATAACATAAAATAATCTAAATCGGAAGTCTCTGTCAAACCCTACCGTTTAGTTGACATAGATTTATCTAAATTAAGCCATACTCGGTGTGACTTCCCTGCCGGTTCTGTAGCGTTTGTGATAGCGTACTTGCCTGTGAGTCAGAAGGACCAGGGTTCATACCCCTGGGCGGAGTTCTCTCCTTGCGGAAAAGGAAGATGAAACACGGCTTGCATTAACGAGGCGGCACATCAGTGTGGCCTGAGACGTGGAGCCCGAAGTGTTCCAGAAGTTCGGAGGTAACGCCGAATTGACGGAAAGGTCAACTTGGGATGATGAACGAAAATTTCTTCGTGTTATTTTGTTTTTCCATCAGATTCGACGGAAAATATCGCTGATTCGATAACATTTTATTATAGATTGTATCTATATACAACCGTACTCGTATGAAACATTTTTTCATTCAAATGCTAGTTTTTTCTTCTGCGATCCAACGTATACAGTATGTCCAATAAATCACCAGAAAAAGAACTATGTAAAAGGCAAAGCATACAAATAATTGGGGATAAATGGCCTATTGGTATTTTATAGCGGGATCATGCATGCTAATGGTATTGAATGAAACCATTTGAAACGTATCATGGTAATGGTAGCTAAAGTGTTAATCAACACATTTCTGTAATAGGTAGTGGGGAGCTGAAGGTAACACAAGAAGGAGGTACAATCTTCATGTGTATAAGTAGAGCACCGAATTGATTCCAGTAAACGACATTATATCTTCTCATTTGGTATTTATTACACGCTTTAATTACTTTCTGGGGCACAAATAGTTTCCGCGCTATCTGATAGCTGGTACTGCTCTATGCAAGGGCGACTATAGAGTGGTTGTTGGCCAGAACTGATCTAGCGCTCTATGCAGAAAACGTTCGTAGTGTAAATTCAAGCAATGGATAAGCAGGTCACACAGGAAGCTCTGTGGCTACTAGTTCTTTCCAGTAATGAATTGTTCTCAAAATAAATTAAATTAACCTCGAAGTTGTTACAATTAAACGATACAACTAAATAAATCCCCAAATCGTCTCATCTTTAGATGTACCTCATAGTGTTCTATTTTTAATTGATTAGTGCATACCCCATTTTAGCCCTATTACTGATTCAGGACGGCATGTGATCTGTAAACGCCTTCAATATACTTCTTTTTGAAAAAGCTCATGAGACTCTCTCGCGGCACCACAACATCGGAGGCACCACAACATCAGAGACACCACAACATCGGAGGCACCACAACATCGGAGGCGTAACAACATCGGAGGCACCACAACATCGGAGGCACCACAACATCGGAGGCACCACAACATCGGAGGCACCACAACATCGGAGGCACCACAACATCGGAGGCACCACAACATCGGAGGCACCACAACATCGGAGGCACCACAACATCGGAGGCACCACAACATCGGAGGCACCACAACATCGGAGGTACCACACCATCGGAGGCACCACAACATCGCAGGCACCACAACATCGGAGGTACCATAACATTAAGTGCTCCTCACCAACAAAGTCCCCAAGATCCTTGCGCGTTTCCACCAACACCCATGCCCCATTTAAACAAAACTCGCCTCTATTTTGACTTCAGTCCAACAAGTACGCTGTCCCCATTGAGCCTCACAATCTCCTGCGAGGTGCGTTCGTTTGTGCTTGCACGCATGCACGAAGTTTACGTGCCCACGTGGCCTCGAGAACGTTTCTTACGGTATCAGATCACGCTTGTACGGTACCAGATCACGCTTCGTACAGCGATGCGTCACGCTTTGTACGGTTTTCAATCACATTTCGTACTGCATTGGATCACGCTTCGTACAGTACCAAATCATGCTCCGTACGACATCGCATCACGCTCCGTACGGCATAGCATCACGCTGCATACGGCATCGCATCACGCTCCGTACGTCATCGCATCACACTCCATATGGCATCGCATCACACTCCATACGGCATCGCATCACCTCCGTTCATAAGCTCCGGAACGGCCATGCTGCAAGAATGTCCCATAGCGCAGGCATGTCTCATATGATGCGTCCGATATCGAGAGGAGTTCAATGCGAGTGGTGCAGTCGGCCCGCTCAGGCCGTACACGGGCAGTTGTGTATCACCACAGCTCTTCTTAATTTGTCTGTGTGATGTTATTGCATTTCTTGCAGCGCAGAACCTGCGGCGTTATTGAAATGCCGGCGCTATTGCACGACGCGCTGCTGTCCGTGGTGTTCGAAGGATATCGGGGTTTGATATCCATCATGATACAATATCCATCGTGATGTAATATCCATCATGATGGAATATCCATATGATGCAATATCTACTATGATATGACATCCATAATGATGTGATACCCATCATATGTTATCCACGTGGATATCGTAATATCCACTCCATCGTGGTATCCGCACTCCTGGCTATCACTGAGCGTTGTACTGCCTGTTCCCACACACAACACCGCTCCAGTCGTTATCCTTTACATTTCACTGTTGTGCTCTGGCACCTGACGCTCTGGCACCTGACGCTCTGGCACCTGACGCTTGCGTCCCAGCCGTCACGCGCTGTGTGCACGGCGGTCTCCGACAGCTAGAGCTGTTGTGCTCGTTTTGGCCTGCATTGAAAAGTATCATCGCGCTTACTTTCGTTTCCAAAAGTATTTGTGTGATTTCAAGTACTATCGTTACGAGCGATTGGGGATTTCTTTTTGTAGAGTGTCCCTTACAAGGATTTAACGAAGCACCTGCTTGTCAACGGTAATTGGTGCTGGAGGTGAGTTCAGGGCGACTGTCTGTTGTTTTGAACCGCTGCTGTCCGGTGGTTCTTGCAGGGTACATTCATTCCTTTCTCTTTTTTGTTATCGTCCGTTGCTTCCAGTCGCTATTTATTCCCATCTAATACCGGCGCTGCTACCAATATTATCACTCACAGCCTATTACCATCTTCCATCAATCATCATCACCATCACTAACATCATCATCACTATATCACTATTACAAAAATCTACATTATTCATCATCACAATTACTGAGATCATGATCACCATCATAAACCATCAACATTGCTCATCATCACTTTTACGAACTCATACCTACCCAACTCTATTCTTCGCCATCATTATGTGTAGCAGCTCTACTATGCAACGCGCTCGTTCTCGTGATCATAACCCTGAGGTAACAGTCACTGCCAGTCGCATTAACTGTTGAACAAGTATCACTCTGCATTGGCACAAGTCAACACTTGTTAATACCAAAACTACGGACTTACGCGTGGTAACTACCCGTCACTGCTACCCTCTTTGCCACTAGCCGTCACTAGCGACACACTGCCACTACCCATGCCACTAGCCACTAGTGACACCCTGTCACTGCCGTGCCACTAGCCACTAGTGACACCCTGTCACTGCCGTGCCACTAGCCACTAGTCACACCCCGTTACTCAGAGCAGCAGGTCGGCACTCTGCAGGCACAGCGCGTAGACGCCTGGCCAAAAATCGCGCTCGGGAGCCCTAAATGCCGGCCATAACTTCCCTCCTAATTTGTATCATGGCTCAAAAATTGAACCTAATGGAAATATTATGCAAATGCAGTTTAATTAGAAGCCAAATAGATGGGAGACGACCACTGGACTTCTTATGAAGGCAGCTCTGTACTGGCTCAGTGATGCCTGCCCCGTGCTTTGCGGGGCAGGTGGTGAGGGGTGGAGGGCGGCGTGAAACAATCAGCAAAGAATGAATAAAAAGCAGAAGGTGTGGGGCAAGAATGAATTGAGGTATTGTACAGGTATGAAACTGATGTGAGAAATCAGGGAGTTTTGTAGAAATGCGTAAAGTGAGCGGGAAAGAGTGAATTGGAAAAAGGAACCCGAGATGAAAATATATTCTTCGTTGAACGCTTTTGGGTTCCCCAGATTTCGGGTTCCGTTTTTCATGGGACGCCCTGTGTAGGAATGAGGGATCCCTGGTGGCTGTTGTCAAGAGGTTTAAAAGAGTGACGAAAGAAGGAATGAATTGATATGTGATTTAGGCAATGTATGAGAGAGGTAGAGAAACGACTCTAAGTCCTTCATTAACAACAAAACATTAACATTGAGTAGTTAAGATATTCTGTACATTACATCATTAAGGATCAATTTCGATCATTTAAAGTTATTTAATTTTAGCCCTTAAATGAATGATTTTTCTGCACTGGAGGGAGGCGTACCATGGAGCAGGCCTAGTGCTGCACTGAACGAGCATGCACTTCCTATGTTCGTCACTTGTTCAGGACGGTGATGAAACGTGTCAGATGAGGTACAAACAGTTATAATACCACCATTTTCATTATTCAAAAAGTAAATTAATTATTTTTAGTATGTGCCATTTATGGCACACCATGCATTTAAAGATTAAATTCAAGAGTTACGTTGTTGTGAATACAACATTTCATATCACGCTTTTTTTCATAAGCATTTCTTACTCAAGGGGAAAATTCCTTCGACGAGACACCGTCACTCATGATCTTCCAGCCTAATTTTACCATCAAATTGACCACGCTTTTGTTTTGATACAACAGACTCAATTGATGTCGAGCGCACGGAAACTCACGCTCAGCCGACGGTGCAGACGACGGACCTCGAGACACCGAGCGGCCAACGTACAGGTAGCCCCGGACTTACGACCTATGCGACTTACGACTGATCGACTTTACAACCGTTTGGTCCACCCTAAGAATTTGAAGAACTTACGAATGAAGAGCTCATGGCACTGGAAGAAGAGCTGGAGACGATCGCAGTTGTAAGTCCACGACGATCTGTACCTACAGATACTTATGTAGAAAAGTATACTTCAGTTTTGATTGTAGGAATCGCGTATATCATATACTCGTATCTTGACATGATTTTCATTTCCAAATACTATTTTTGTGGAATCTCAGTTTCCCAGTTGATTAGGGAAAGCTTTGATATCGGAGGGTATGGAAAAATTGTATTTTTTTGGCTCAGGCCGAGTATTTCGTCTTCTGGCGCCGGGGGCTCAGCATTTACGACGTCAGAGCTTGCAAATAGCTTGAAAGTTTCTGTCGTCTGTGGGCTCATTTCATCAGCTTTTAGTTCATTTATCCATTGACTTATGCGCAGCTTTTTTATTGAATGCAAGAAAAAATGTCTTTGCATTTTCAAAGTGAGCGGATTTTTTCCAGGCACGATTTTCGCTACTAATTCTTCCATCGTCAATGGCACTCTTTTTTTGCCCTACTGAGAAAATTGTACACATCGCTGAAAAAGGTAGATGAGAAAACAGCTTGTTTTCCCTCTTTTACACAGGTTCACTTTCTTTCTTCCAAGATACTCTGTAGTACTGGAACACTTACCCCCTAACTGCCACACTTCCCACCCAACTGACACTTTCCACCTAAATGGCGTACTTCCCACCTCCTTAACTCTTCTTTTACATCAGAAAGTCCATTCAACTCAAGAAGTCAAATGTTTACTCACGTCTTAGTACTGTGCAATTTCTAAGTATAATTTTATGCAGGATGGAAACGGTATTTCGGGGCTGTTTTAATAGGAAAAATATTCCTATTTTCCACGTAGTATTTGTGACAAAATTATTCATCAGCCTTGACTTCAAAATGAAGTCCTCCTGCAGAAAACGTTGAACTATCCTAACTACACGTTCGAAGGCCATCAGGAAGGAGAGAAATTCATTCTCATTGACCCGTTTGAAGAGACGTAGCAAAGTGGTTCGCTTCTCTGTGGACGGGATAGAAATTGCTGATGATGAGATGGCAGATCGAAGAAACTACGAAAATTGCTTTGAACCCATTAGAAGTTCCTCTTTTCATGAAGGGCAAAAATCTAACCTCCACCATGGTGATCCCAGGTGTCGCAATACGAAGGCAAAATTACGCCCCCTCATTTTGCCTAAGTATCGCTCAAAATCAACGCTGCAGAGTATGCAAAGATTCTAGAGCAGCCAGTAATGCTGCTCTGAATTTGGGAAAACTGCGATCCTAAAGAAAATATGTTCGTTCAAGACTCAGCGCCCACTCATGGAGTCAAAACTGTCCAGAACTTCCTCAACGAAAAATTGCTTGAAGATATTTGGCTCCCTAACTCACCAGATTTTAATCCTTGCGGATTATTCGCTTTGGGGCGAAATTGATAAAATGTCAAATCATCCATACACAACACTGTCTGATCCCTTAGGTTGGCCATCAAGCAAGAATCTCGATCACTGCAGCAGTACCATACGGTGACCGCCTGTCACTTCAGAAAGCGTATCCAGCTGGTCCCTGATGCACTGAGCTCACATACAGAGTGAATAAATTATGAATCTATAAACTTAAATTTCCCGTAGAACACTTTTGTATCGTGTTATGTTTTCCATGTACATAAGGTCTTAGTATGTAGATCTAGTGGTGACAATTAACCGTTTACGTCCTGTATAATATAAGCGATGTATACATTGCTGAAAAATGTATAGCAGGAATCGTGTGAGAAATGGCAATACGCACCAATGCGACTTTATCTCAGCACCAGGAACTGCGGCAGAACTCTCTTCTGCCAGCCCCTTCTCAGGCTGCTGAATACTGCATAGGGGCCTACCTTCCACTCTGTACCAATGTCTTCGGGCTTCTCGTGCACTCACTTTATATCGTAACACTTTACGTATGCCAAATACATCTACTTTATATCTACAACACTTTACGTATACCAAATACCTACGCGCTTCTCGTAGATCTACTTTATATCTACAACACCATACGTATACCAAGTGATTCTGGGTTCCTCATACACCTACTTTATATCTAAAACACTACATATACCAAATGCTTGTGTTCCTCATACACCTGCTTTATATCTAAGACACTATGTATACCAAATGCTTTTGTTTGCTGCGCCAGTTCACTGCCAGAACAAAATGGTGGCAGCTGAACGCTGCACACCAGGGACGTGGTCCGGGTCCTTCTGCCGTGACCACACTGATGTGCCATCTTCAAACTACACATTTACATACTCGTACATATGCACCATGCTCTTATGACTCTCTACACTCTACAACAAATGCATGTGCTTGTTCCAGTACACCTGCATTGTACTACTAGACCCCAGTGCTAAATCCTACTCACCTGGATTGTACTATAAGATTGCACTACTAGATCCTGCACACCTAAATTGTACTATTAGATTCCTCTAATAGTTTACTAGATCCTGCACTACTAGGCCCTGCACATGTAGATTGTACTACTAGATATTGTACTACTAGATCTTACACACCAGGGTTGTACTCCAGCTACTAAATTGTATCAAATATGCTCAAGATGCAATTCGAAAGCAGTACTGCACCTCAAATAAATTTTGGTGACATGATTGATGTCGGTTATCTTTCACGGTGTGAGTACGAAACTTTCTCCAATCTTTTTTTCCATAAAAGTTCGTTTCCATTGCAGCGTACGAGTTGTAATGGTCTCGCTGCGGTGTAGAGATAATGTTTTTAGAATTTATTGTGTCGTAAGTTTTTAGAAACACAAGAAATAATGGCATAAATGAAAATCACGTATGAACACATGCGTAAACAGATATCTGGATACTTAATATATTTTAATTAACGTAGGTAACAACGATCCTTTATCTATCCAGTTTTGAATGATTTTTGTGTTCTTGGTATTGCAAGCCGTGCATTATTAAGTTCTTCGTATATCCTACCAATAAACCTATTACATGCGTCACAATAGGAAATGCGTCAGTGTACGCCACTATGACGACAAGACTCATTTTGCAAAAGACACAAACACAAGCACCCATGTACATTGCTCTCTGCGGCAGCAGCTTACCTCACTCCCCATTTTCCTCCCACCTCCCATTATCCTCTCCTAATATCTTCATTCCCCGTTATTATCCATTTATTGTATTCAACCTTTACTTATTCTCCTCGTCTATTATTCTTTTACCTCCATTATCCTCCCTGCCTTCCCCATTACCCTCCCCTCGCTCTTTTCCCCCGTTATCCTCCCTCACGACTATCCTTCCTCTCATTCTCTCCTTCCACCCATTCTCCCCCGCCATTATCCTCCACCCCTCATTCCCTTCCTCCTCCTCCCCCAGTATCCTCCCCCGCCCCCAAAGTGGAGG
>VOMN01141315.1:0-29324 GCA_014899125.1 Orchestia grillus
AGTTTTTGTGTAATAAAAGTTTGAAATGGTGAAGTGGCTTTTGGGCCACCCTGAACACACTGTTGCAGTACGAGTGTCGCAAGCGAATATCGGCGCTGTGAAACTCGATTACTGTTTATACAACTCGGCCAACACAACGAACACTGTGTATACATTACACATTCGCACATTGCCATGCACACAGACTCAGTTTACTTACATACATACGAAAGCCCGCCACCTCCAATGCCCAGCGCGGCGGACTCTTACTTTCACCGCCTCAGATCAGCGGGCAGCGCTGCCAGCACAGATAGCTTCTCTTCAGTGAACAAGCGAAAGTGACCACGGCAGGGTTGAAGTGCTGCCATAGCTTGTCAAGGCTTTGGCGAGATTTGCCTTATATTTCAACAGCATAATGCCAAGCCCATCTCCAATGACTATTGTGGATTGTTCACCAATGCAGTTTTCCTTTAACTGAAGACGTAACGGAGGCTACGTGGGTAGCGCGCAGAAGAGGGTAGTTTTCCTCTCTTTGGAGCCGTGTTATCGAGTGTGCGATGCGAACGTTATGCTCACGCTCGTGCACGGCTTGCCATGAACGAACTTCGATGAGGCAGTGAGCAGACGTCGGGATCAGCCAGGCATTTTCCTGCCTTGACACTCCAGACCTGAGACACGGGTGTTGTCGGGCGGCGGCTTGAACCTATAATGATTGAAGGGCGGTGATAACGAGAATTATAAGTCGTGATAACGAGTGAGTTAAATGAAATAGACATAAAAGAATGAAGTGTATACGTAAGATCGATAAAGAGTGAACCATAAAAATTTATTTACGTATAATCTAAACTGTTACATTTCATACATGATCTATTTAATTAAAGACGAAATCGATTCTTCTCTGTTCACTTCGCGTGATAAGAGTACTTGCTGTGTGATCTACCGTTGCTACTGTTGAAGAATGGTTCCTTCAACAGAGAGACCTGGAAGTGCATTTTGTCCTTGTTACCGGTTTAAAATTTTGTTAAAATTGACCTAAAACATTTCTAAGAATGAAACATCAATGAATGACTTTCAATTATTTCCTCATATTTTTGTATCTTCAAACTGCGTTCGTCAACGCAGCATAACATCTTCACAGCATGCACGAAAAGCAAAACAATACTTGTCTACTTCACTTCGCCTGCTTTTCAGTTTCACTTTTCAGAATTCAATCAACGAATATGCTTTCGATATTTATTCTTCAGTGAAATATTAAAACACTTATTAAACGGGTTCCTATCCGATGCTTTGTCATAGATAGAGGAACCGGAAGAGTTAAGCTGTGAATTTCCTTCGGTCAAAGTGTTATACAAGAAGCTAATTGTTTATATTTTGAGTATAAAAAGAATACCTAAAATAGTTGAATGCCTGAAAAATATACAGTTCAAAATTTTCCTTCATTCAAGAGGATAGCACACAAGGGATGCTACGCAGATAAACTTTAAATAAGTCAGGCTTGCATAAGGCGGCCGGAACTGCGAGCGGTACAGTGCCTCCACCGATCGAGCGAACAACTCAAGCGCGCAAGCCCATAGCATAAAACGCTCAGTTCTGTTCAAGATGCTTTGTATTTTTCATACACTGGAAGATGGGGGCAGCATTGACTACAATCATTGAGTTTAGGAATTATGTAATCTCAAGTTTCAAGTAAGAATTAATGCGACTCGTTTTAAAAATTTACATTTATGATATCGAATCCAAAAGGATATGTTGTACTTTAGCAGTGTCTACACATGCAGCAATCGACGTTGAAATAGTTTTGAAAACTCTTGACTCTTATAACATTTTGTAACTATATTAATCAGTAAAATTGAGTTTAAAACTCGATAGAGACCACATTTTCTACCTGTACGTAAAAATTTAATTACAGGCACTATTAGAACTAGAGCAGAAAAAACTTCGTCAGGATGATTTCAGTTTCCCCACCATTAGTAAATAAATACACGTACTGGCTCCTTTCTACTCGTGGCATGATAATGTTATGCAATGAAGGCTGTTCGTTAGCTTTCCTAAATTTGACTTCTTTCGGGAAACCCAGCGTTTCATATTTATATATCAATATATATACGTATAGAAAGCATTTAATAATAATATATACTGATACCAGTTGAGTAATTCGAGATTTTTCGAACAAAACTAAGCGAATGAATATACCGTATTCATTTTTTTCAATTTCTTTGGGAAAAGTTTCCCAAAAATGCAGTCCATTTGAACTGGGTCCTTGCAGCGTCGGGTCAGGGGAAAGATATGACCGTGGCCATAGTGGCGCGCTGTTCAATGAATTAGCCCTTCCTCTATTCAATTATTGGGCTGAATCAATAAAAAAAATTGCATTTTTTGTATTTTCGAGTAAAATAATGCCTAACTACACAACATTTCTCAGGACGAAAAAGGGAGTGTAACTGAGGAAAGCTATTATTCACCTGCCTATTGTGTTTCAATTGCGGCCATTTATTTGCAGTGCATCGCGTTTGGCACGTTAAGAAAGCAAGGTCGAAGCTCCAGTGCGTGGACGTGGAACAGTTCACCAAAACGTACAACCGATGGTACCATGCATGGAAACTAACACGAACTGATGAAATAATTGCAGACATCAAGCAGACCTATGTTCCACAGCCAGACGCTTTACTGCTGGCAATAAAGTTCTGGTTGTGATCAAATTGTTACTTTTATACAGTTTGTGCATTTGCACGCGGATCAGTTCATGCAAATCAGATAATATAACTTAAAGATTATTATTTGTATCCAACATGCTTCACGAAACTGGGCTGATAGAAAATCGAGATGATTTTGTGTAATCATAACCTATTGCCAAACCAATGAAAAAATATTAGACTACATATACAATATTCATTCCTAGGCGTTTCATAAATACTCCTAGCAATATAAACCACCTGGCACTCGCTACCTCCAACACACTTAACACCTCCGTCTTTGTGAGCAGCTACGAAGGAACGCTCGACAGCTACGAACTTCATCCTCGCCAAAACCAAGGTTGACTCATCTTCCACACTAATTTCTCCCCCAATTTAAATCACATTTCACATCACTGCGTTCGAAATCAATTCTGAAAGAGAGGGAAAGAAACTTCACTTCAACAGAGGTATCATACATAACATCATAGTTCCTTTAATGTAATGTCTTATCAATGGTGGCACGACACCCAAGTGCAGTGAAGAATGAGGGGACTAATATTCCTTTCCCATGGGAAGCCCTTCATGACTACATGAAAACCTTCTCGCACGCCAGGAACCAAACCTTGGATCTGCCCACTTGAGAGGTAGCAGAAGAGAAGGTACCCACCTGGAGACTCCAAGTGCCAGTCATATTCAATTTTGGACCACCAAGTGCCCGACATGCCGGGCTCGTGTGCACATGAACTGTTGTTCCTGTTTTCTCGATGCTTCGCGTCATCTCGCGGCCGAGGCGCCCTCCTAGCGGCGGCGGGCGTCGCGCTGCTGGTGCTCCTGCGCGTCATCATCATAGACACTCTCGTCTGGAGCGATAACTCCGCCAGGTCAGCGAGTGAGTACTCTTCTTTCGCACCAATCTCTTTTAATTAGCAGTATGAGATTTGTCATTACACGCAGACTAGTGTACTGTAGAATTCAACATATTGATCTACATACTTTATTATTCACTCGATGTCAATTGACCTATGGTGTAGAATCCAGGGAAATGCTACGAATGTTCCGAGTACCGCAATGCTCTAATACAAACTACTGACTTTCGACACTCGTTTGCGTATTGTACGTAGCATGGAATGTGACGGTGTCGGAGTAGAGAAAATTTGCGATTCCTTGAATGAAGTTCGAACACTCAAACCCCGTCCACGCTGGTGTGCCGCTTTTTAGGAAAGTCGGATTTTGACTTCTCTTCGAAGGAAGTACTCCGATCGGGATCGAACTCAGGACCTTCTGAGTAGGGTGCAATCACGGCACCGCTTGCGCTGCCCTATCCTCTAAAAGTACTTTTCTCCTCTCAGCCGCCCTTCAAATTTGTGAAAAAATACCAAGATATGGCAATCAAATACAACTTACGCGGAAGGATTTCCTGTTACTTCGTTCCTGAAAGTACGAGTTGACAGCGGTAAGCCAGATTACGCTTTAAAACGTCAACAAGCCTGCGGAAAGATATTTCAAATCTAAGCAATAAAGAACCCATAAAGCTACGATGCGTAAAATCTATACAAGTATATCACTTAACCCAATGAATCAGTAAGCATATTTTAACTTCATCAATCCAATAATTTAATACATGAATGAATAAAGTCATTCCGCTCACTTAAAAATCTTTCTCAATTACTTACAGTGTAATAAAATTTACGTTTCTCAGGCGGACACTGGTCGGGCGCACGGCAGGACTCAGCTGACCTCGTGAGGCAGATAGCGAGGAAGGTGCAGGCAGCGTCACAGGAGCCCTACAACCTCACGCGTGCAGACGTGGAAGACTTCTCTCAGAACGGACAGAGCTGCTACATCGCACGACTATTCCAGCCGCAGGTGACTCAACACTGAACATAAGTACGGTTATGATTCCTTATTAATCCTCGATAGTTTAATTTTCACAAACCACTTTCATAAAGACGTCAGTTTTTATAAAAAAACTAACAGCATCTTTTTGTTTGCATACATACGAGTGCAGCTAGTTTTTTAGGCGAAATGCAGCTTTATAGAAAATATTACCGTTCGGTGAAGGGTTAACGTCTGATCACGGTGTCCTTATTTGTGGGCAGAAAAGCTCCGAGTTCCTGAAAACTCAAAATTACCTCCTCCGTATTGGACAGACGTCGAGCACCGAGCACCCATTATCTACTCGTAATATTGATCTCAGCTCGCGGTAGTGCTGTATAAAATCTATGAACACCATAACCATACACAAGAACACTATAATTAGGTACTTCATTGATCTTGCGGAGTTGAACAAAACCTGTAAGTGTCGCATTACTTCTCATAAGCAGACTCAACAATGTCAGAAGACACGAAAAAACTCAAATCTGGAGCGTTAAACACAAGGATTCAAAGCATCCCACGAAAATGTGCTAAATTCAAAATGGAGAGGTTTATTATCGGCATATGTACTCTTCTAACACCCCAAAGTCCATTTTCTTGACAGCCAAGCTATAAACAATATTGTGTCAACCATAATGTGGGGACAACCGAACTCGGGCCCCTTGTATCAAAAACAGTCGTGCACTTCAGAAGTGTAGTGCACAATTCAGTCGTACGGGGACATTCATACTGATCATGGAGTATTTGAACTTGTCACGTGTGTTAATATATTCTGCAGGGATAGCCGAGTACACGTAGTAAACAGGCAGTTTCCACACACCTACGGTTTTTAAAATCAATTGCAGAGCACACTTCTTCTTCCCCTTTGACCTCAATCAGACCGATGGTACCAACATATGCCAATTGCTTAAAATTTGATAATGCACTCAGCCAGGCTAAATAGGGCGTGGCTCTCCTCTATCAACGCATTCTAAGGAGAAGAGCATCTAACGCATTCTGAAAATATTCACACATAGTCTTTATCACTGTTGGGGACTTACGCAGAGTTAATGTATCACAAGTGCTGCTTAAATATTCCAGAAAAAATACGACTAAATATTTACGCGCAGCTAAATCTACGAAGCTTTTGACCTGCTATCTGAATTGGGTTAATTTCCCGTACGCAATCATTCCAGAGCGAAGGTCGCACATTCCTGGAAGCCGGTGCCTACAACGGGGAAGACTTGAGCAACACCCTGCACCTGGAGCGCGACTTGGGGTGGACTGGGCTGCTGGTCGAGCCCGACCCCTGGAGCTTCTGGGCGCTCACCAAGCGGGAGAGGAAAGCCAGACTCCTGCAGGCGTGTCTCTCGCCCACTACATCTGCCTCCATGATGACCCTCAAGTTAGTACATACACACGGCTTATGCTTCCCTTAACATAAAGTAAATGGTGTTGAAACCACAGAGCCTTTGTGTTTCAACGAACAGGAAATGAACACAATGTTAAAACTTCATCATTCGCAGGCAAAGTGGAGCCATGAGCCGCCTTCGACGACCAGAAGAAGTCGGTCAGAGGGGCATATTTGCTGAGGTTCCTTGCTATCCCCTCTACGCCGTGATGCAGGCAACACGCCTCACCACGCTGGACTACCTGGTACTGGACTTGGAGGGTTTGGAAATGCTGGTGAGTGGGGATAGGTGGTGCAGACCTTGGAGGCCTGGCTTTCCGGACATGAAAATTACGTTTAAAGCAAGACAAAAGGCCATTTCAAAATGGCATGCAACTATATAGATTTACTGAAGTATCTTTGCAATTGCGTGGAGTCGATTTTTGTTTCATCAAAACATTAACATTATAAAGTTGAAGTAATTTTCAAACCTTTCACCGCGGTCAGCCGAAAATTATCACTAGGGAATTTCCCATTCAGTTTTAGATTCCTAGAAGTAAATGCTCAACGTTGAACTGCTCAACAATGAAATAAAAAAGAGCAATTTATGACGTGCGAAGTAACCAGACAAGTATCGTTCAACATTACAGTGCATCTAAGTCCGCTGCTTAGATTATCGTTACAACGGGCCAGGCGAGGGCCTGGGGCAGCAGGTCCCTACTCTTTATGATGAAGTTCAATGTCTTCAATGAAGTTATACGAGAGTAGACAATAACCGTCTAAAATTTTCGAGCATCCTTTTAGGCCCTTCACGAATTATCCGGAGAATGATCGTCTCCCAGGACGTCAGCCAAGTGCCTTGCAATACTATCGTGGACTTACCCTAGATATAGTTGACGACTTCGCTTATTTGGGGTGAACCGTCAGTGGAAACCTGCCCACAGACGCCGAGCTGAACAGACGTATTGGGAAGGCTTCAGCCATCATGATCAAGTTGTCCGGGAAAGTGTGGACGCAATAGGCTGCTGAAGAGAACGCCAAGATGCGTATCTACCACCAAACCTGCGTCCTCTGCGCTCTCACACACGGTAGTGAAGCCCACATGTGACAGGGACGCCGCCTGAACACTTTGTGTGTGGTACTTGAAGCGCATACTGGACATTAAGTGGCAAGACCGTATCCCGCACGTTGACGTTTTGAGATGTGTCGGAATCCCGAGCATGTTGCCCTACTTAGTCTAAGTTGCCTCGGCCACGTCCGCCCAATGGAGGATGGTCACTGGCCAACGATGTCATGCACGGCCAGATTGCTACTGGCACACAACCCGTAGGCCGCCCAGCTCTCGAATACAAGAATATCTGCAAGAGGGACCTGAAGGCCTGCAAAATCCTGAGACACCTGGGAGTCTCGAGTCGAAGACAGCATGCCTGGCGCCAGTCAGCACGCAGCGGCAACAAGACTACAGAAGCAGGCACAACAGAGCGTGCTGTCCTAGCCCCGACTGCAAGTGCGTTCTGGCGCGCGACCTGCAACAAGGACTCCCGTTCCCGCATCGGCCTGCACAGCCACAGCAGACTATGTCCCAGGGTGTGACGTCACAAAAGCGCATCAGCATGATCTTCAGAGACTCAGCTTTGCCAACGACAACCCTTTGTGGTTGTTGCATTCAAACGGGCACGGTCAATTACACAGATCGCGTGAATGCATCGCCCGTCTTCCCGGGGTAATTCGTATAGGTGTTAGTGAAGTCGATTTCCATTTCGTTAATAACGACTCAATGCTCTATGAACATTAGAAAAATCGAATTTTGCTTAATTCCTCTTACTTTCAACATGCGCACGAAAAAAGACGGCCCCAGACACTCGTTCTAAATTACACAAACGTTACTTATCAAGAAATAAGTCCCTCACGAAAAAAATTAGCATTTAAGAGTCAATAGGCTTCGACCGTAAGAGACTTCGTTTTGAACCCTCGTATAATATTAAAAAATTCATAGGATACTAACTAGCTTTCACAACACCACTATCAAAAAGTAGCAAAATAATTTTTTTGAAGCGCTTTCGTCACGTAGATCACCACCGTTTCATAGAGCTACATTTTTTCAATGACTTAGTAACAGAGAAATTAGATAGCCGTCGAGAAAGTAGCAAATAAGCTCCGAGTTGAGACAAATTCACCCCAAGCCACGATTTCAGGCCTTGATTTTACCACCGGGCTGCACATGTCGACCACATACATGCATCTATGAGCGACAGTCCACTTGCACTGCAGGTACCACATAACTGAGTTGGGTGAACTTCAGGCCCTCTGACCCGGTCCACAGTATTGTGCCGCCTCCTCGCCGTGAGCTAGTCACGTGACCGTTAATCAAATGCTCAGCAGACTCGTTTGCGTGCAGGTGCTTCAGACGGTGCCGTGGGACATGGTCAACATCACAGTAGTTCAGGTCGAAGCTTCGCACCTCGACCCAACAAAGGCTGGAAGGAGCTCCTCGAGATATAAGTTTACGAAAAGTTTACGGCAGTCGCTGCCTCGTCCATCTCGCACACCACCCACACGACAGCGGACACTATTTGAGCCACCAGCTGATCATGACAGGTTGGTCAGAAGTGATCACGACGATGTGTTGAGAAGCAAGGGCATGACGCACCAACGAAGACAGGTTGTTGAAGACACTAGTGCCACAGATTGTGCGAGAAGAACAGTCGAAACAACTCTCCCAAAAATGGAAGACTTAAGCCCAGGTCAAAAGGAGCTCGTCTTGTTCATGGCTAAACATCAATACGAATTCAACGCAGCAATAGGCGAAGACTTCATTTTCATGAAGTCTTCAATTAGGTAGCGAGAGATGGACGTCATAATGAGGGTATTGGTAACGGCTCGGGTGACCTAGAAGCATGACAATTATATTGTAATGTAATTTAGTATTCATTTCTTTACATTTGCCATTGAGTACGCCTACTGAAAGGGTCAAGCTAAATACGTACTGTTTTGTTCAATACTCCATTCCAAATTGATCACGTACTCATTGAGGGATTATTCGAAGGAAAATTTGAATATGAAGTCGCACCTCACCCTCTCCCAGAGGCCGCATAATTATTTCATATGTTACGACCTGGGGGGCCGGGGCTGAAATAACGATCACCTTATTAGCAGACACAATTCAGCAAGACTTTACCCCCAAGTTTCAACAAAACCACTGCGCGACGGGTTCTCTCAAGTTTCCTTAGCAACACATAAAAGCTTACCCTTCACTTTAGCACAGGGACATATTTTCATGAGAAAAATATTCATGTAATCTAGTCTGAAGAGATAAGTGCATCAACAGGCTCATCGTAAACACCAATTTGCCGCAACAGGAGAAAAACCGAACATTTTTTCGCATGAAAACGGTGGGATTGTAAGGACAAATAAAAAAACATTTACCGTCATCTTCCTGGGCCAGATATCATTTCTGTACAAAAAGGAATGAGAACTTAACAAGAAATGATATTCACAAGTATCACATTAAGAACAAGGTACGTCTCGGATCTAAAAGAGCAGTGCGACGTACAGACAACATTTGAGCGACGTACTGTTTGGACGTACATAGAGCGACGCAGGCAAGACTTGTTTGGCACTGAACGTCTACAAGCACAAAATTCCATCAACAATTTACAGCGAACTTAATTACACAAGTTAGCTTAAATTAACACCCTGTTGCTAATAACAATAAGCGTCACTAAATATGGAAAACTTGCTCCATTTTTTGTTCGATTCCTTTGTTCCTTTTTACAAGATTTGAAGTCCACTTATTCACAATACTTTAATAACAAATTGGAAAAAGGGTTAATCTACAAATTGTTCGTTCTAGTGCACGAGTGTTCTAGCGCGCACGCATATGTGGAATTCTAGTCAACTTATCCTTACAAATTTCAACCGAGAGACCTATTAACTTACTATACATGAGAAAGAAGTTTGAAATGATCTGATATTCAAGACGTCATTACCCGAAAAGTGCGCGATGTAGCAATATTAACAAAGCATCAAGTACATACACGAAGATTCGTTAGTTCACTCATTGAGAACAAAACGTTACGACTACCTGCCTACAACTGCTAGGTTTTTATTGTCATTAAAACTTTGAAATCTTTCAACTGTTCCAGTAACACCTATCCAATCGGCTATAAATTACGATAAGTGGACACGTTTTTCACAAATAAATCAGGAATAGCTTTCGCGCACATGTTTGATGATGTTCTGAACCAGGTCCATGGAGCTCGCCTGACCACCCAAATCTGTAAAAGAATTTTTGTCAATAACGAGACACGAAAAACTTATCAGGCTCCTTAATCCTGCTTCTATCTTCAATAATTAAATAGGAAACGATAAACTAGAGGACACTCGCAGTTTTCTGAGCAAACATCCTGAAATTTCAGCCAGCGTTTTCAAGCCATTCATCTGTTCATGATCACATTTGGATGTTCCAAAGAAGCCATCGAAGGATCTGCTAGTATTGCCAAAAACTAAAGACAAGAAAGCTGTTTCGGCACAGGGAGTGCTGAGATTATTATCATTATTATTAATAGTTAGTTTGAATGTGATCCAAAGAGCGAAAAGAAGAGGCCATTTAGTATGAACTTTAGAAAATGTGGAATCTATGTACAGGTGTGTTCCCCCACCGGATTCCCTGTGCATAGAAACAGGAAGTTAAGAAGGAAGAGGAAGAAAATATAAAGAATAATCAGCTCAAAAGGCATGAAAAAGGAAAAATGTAAAGTAGGCACGAAAGATAGAACACCAGCCTCACAGCATCGAACAGACAAACCTAGCTAACCTAACCCTAGTGTCCATCTCATGCTTCCCTGAGGACAGGTGCTGAGAAAGAATTTCTACGCACAATAGCGATCCCAAGGCTAATTCATCTTCTCGTAACTCTGACAGAACTAGAGCTTGTACTAACTTCTCACTAAGACGTGAATCGTGCCTCATACGGCTTCTTAAAACAGTTTTATCCTTCATACTACAATAACTGCCTAAAAAATATTTATCTTCATGATTAAAAATATATTATGGATTTCATTACAATTTTAAAGCTAAACTCCCAAGACCTATCGTTTGTCCTTGCGACCTAACCCGTCAAGTTTGTATTCAACCCCCCTTCCCAGTTCAATTCATCATCACCGTTGAACAGGAACACAAAGTTCTCCGTTACGTCAGTAATGAAATAAACACGCACGTTAGGCCAATACAACGCAGTCCTCAGGCTCGCAGCTCACCTTGAGTGTGGACCTTGTCTTCAACGAGCGTCTTGCGGATGGCCTCGTCGATGACGTCAGCGTAGGAGTGCAGGCGGAGGTGGCGCAGCATGTCGATGGAGGCGTTCAGCATGGCCACTGGGTTGGCCACGTTGGGGCGGAGGTGCATGCCCGTGTTCCGGAGACCAGGCTCGAACACAGCGAACTGCAAAAATAGGGATGAATTGTTTATGAAAAATTTCTCTGATTCGAGTACGTCTATAAACGAAATAATCTTGACTCAAATTTCAGAATGCACTACTATCCTTATGTGTAGGACATGTGCTGGAATATACGGTCACTGATGGTCGTCCCTTCAATTGTGATGCATTCACAGTTGCACTTGGCGGTTTAGCAAAACTAGTAAAAAAGTATAATTTTGTCATTAAGAAATGAGTGGGAAGGATGAGGACAAATAAGAACGAGTCACCAGCATTCACTTGTTCAAACAGATTTTTTTAATCTACAAGGAAACAACAACCATAGTAATTATCCAATATCTAATTCCAAACACAAAAATTGCTGCTTTTTCACTACTCCCGCACCAACCGATGAATTCTTTCACCTCCACAGTACTCGGGTCGCTCAAATTTCACAAAGCATGCACACGAATAAGTCTACATTCGCCGTATCAAAAAAGTCGTTTTCATCCCTTGTACAAGCCAATACCTAGACAATAAGTTTAACATCAACAAGCAAATATCCTATCCATAAAGTAATACAAGAACAAGCCAACACTCCCGTCAACAAGTAATACGACGAACAATCCAATACCCCATGGACAATCCAATACCTCATGGACATTCCAATACCCCATGGACAATCCAATACCCCATGGACAATCCAATACCCCATGGACATTCCAATACCCCATGGACATTCCAATACCCCATGGACATTCCAATACCCCATGGACATTCCAATACCCCATGAACATTCCAATACCCCATGAACATTCCAATAGGCCATTAACCAGTAATACTATATGGGCAAACCAGTACCCCATGACTAAATAATAGCATATGAACATACCGATGCCTCATTACGAAGCAGCACTAGACGTATAAACGAAGCCTCACCTCGTCACCAAAGTTCTTGCCGCTGTAGAGCCCGGCCCCCCCAGCCAGCCCACACACCACATTCTGCACACACAGCCCGTACAAGTTGGGCGCCACGAGCACGTCGAATTGGCTCGGGTTTGACACGAGCTGCATGCACGTGTTGTCGACGATCATGTCCTTGTACTCTATATCAGGGTACTCCTTCGCCAGCTTCTCCATCGTCTCCCTGAACAGACCGTCCGTCCTCTTCCTGGGATTCGATTGGTTCATTAGTGAGTTTCAAGTTCACCATTCACATGGAATGTAATCCAAAGAAAGTGAAAAGAAGGGAATATTTAGTATTGACTATCCTATATAGCATTTCCCTCCACACAGAAACTGCAGATTAAGAAGGGAAAGGGAAAGAAGATTAAGAATAATATGCAAAGAAGGCATAAAAATGGAAATAGACATGGTGAGCACAAAGGATAGAAATCCCGGCCTAGCTAGAACTGATGTAACCTTTTCCCTGTTAACGACAGCACGATGAAATACATACAGGGATTGATATGTACAAACGGTGCAGCAAAATGGTCTTAACGTTAGTTAATTCAATAACTAACAAGAAATACCATGACCAACACTAATAAACGATTCAAGAAGGAACTCGCTACTGCGACTACAGAACATTTCAAAGAACGTACTAGGCACTAAAGAAAGGACAAAAAACAAGTTATTGAAGGTTTAAATGGTAGAAGTTCCTTACTGGATGTTGGCCTTGTGCACGCATGTGATCTTCTTCCTGCCGTTGTTGACGGCAAAGTCGAAGGCAAAGCGTCCGAGTTTCTCCGACGCATCCCTGGTGATGACTTTGATGCTCTCCACAACACCCGGCACCGTCTGTGGCAGGCAGTCGCACAATTGTCAATACCACATTCAAATTATAAAATAGAGATACGAGAAAAAGAAAATGTCATCGTAACTGGACAAAATGGGCTCAAGCTCCACAATATAAAAGGATTAATTCACTAAACAATTGCTAAGATGAATGACGAATGACTCAGCGAGGCTTGCTGTATCATCATCGCCGAAGAGTTACTGAAGTTTTACTGCAAATCATAGATGACATGGAAGGCGGTGCACACATTGCAGCGAATATTTGCATCTTTTACAGCGAGCAGTCATTAACGTACTGATGGAACTTATCGAACCCACAGAAGGCTTTGAAAATTATACATAAAGCAACTATATCACTGTGTTCAAAGCTGAGTAGTATTTGAAGTTCTGGAACCTAAATTTTCTGAGCATTCATTAATCCGATACGCCTTGTAAATTGTGGCGTATCTAGATAGGAAAGTATTCCATTGTCTAATAGATTATTTAAGTTGTTATGAAGTGCAAAAAAATGAACTGCAAGCTAAATTGTGAAATTAGAGCCGCCGCTCGGCCACTCCAGAAGAACGCAAGAAAATAAGCACACCTCACAAGCTTGAGAACGCAACTTGCAAAAAGTAAACTAAGAGCCTCGTGGAATTTGGGAAGTTTTTTGATATCTTAAGGCATTCCAATATTTAAAAAAGTATCGAAGTTAATTTTCGAAATAGTTAAAAAAGTCTCGCCTTAAATAGGAGTACAGACATGGTGAAATGAGTACGCTACAGTGATTCAGAAACGATACTACAGAATAAAGTTATAATTTCAGCACACATTTAATGCCACAAAAGAATTTGAGGATCATTTTAATGGAGGTCGAGGCATGAAGTAGTGTTGTGGTGCCGGGAACGTGCAAGATCACCGACCATCTCCATTACATGCAACAAACGAACCATCTCTTAGAGGTGCACACTACATGTGTGTTTAGGCTTGCATGTCCTCGGTGAAGGAATTATAAATTTCTGATAAAATAACTGACAATTAATGGGGAAACGCATGTTTTGGTTCGCACACT
Source organism: Orchestia grillus (assembly GCA_014899125.1). Classification (NCBI taxonomy): domain Eukaryota; kingdom Metazoa; phylum Arthropoda; class Malacostraca; order Amphipoda; family Talitridae; genus Orchestia; species Orchestia grillus. Next base: position 14,163 of record VOMN01141315.1, read on the forward strand.
TTCAATAAGTGATACGAGTTATCGATAAACGTTCTCCACTAACGCAGTTCGCAACTACAAAAAATGAAAGGCAGTTTCAACTCAAAGGTTACTGAAAATTACAAATTACATACGAAAATCACGCTTTAGCCATGAAAACTAATACACAAGTAATGAATAAACGTAACTCAATTTCATAGTCCATCTTACATGCTTTTAAAAGCGGTGCAAATACGCCATACTAATTCATGTCTCATTAGTGGAAAATAAAATTCAAAAATTAAATAAACATCCAACGAAAGGAAAACGGTTAAGAGAAGAGAACACCTCTACGTCGTAAGCATCCCAAAAAAACATCGTGCTTCAAAATCATCAAAACGCATCCACGAATACCATGCGGAACGGAGGGCACGCGAACTCACTGACGCTGGAGGGGCAGGTGCAAGGGACAGGTGCGGCAAGAGTGAAGGAATTAGAGAGAGTTCTGGTGTAGTTACATTACTGTACCACTGAGGAGTGGTAGGCCAGCTTCTGCTAGTCTCTACAACCGTTTAGGCGTCGCAAAATGTCAGCGCTCAAACCTATACAAATGAGCATAGTACCAGGCAATAGCTCACTAAAGCCACATCGTTGTTGAGTAAAATATTCGCTCACCCCACTTTCGAGAGCAACGTTTGTTTATGGCCAGATAACAAGGAAAAATACCTCGTCGAATGACAGAATAACAATGACAATAAAATCAAAGGCTACAATAAAAACAGCATCATCAGATGTCGCAGCATGATAAATGAGAAATTGGTATCAAATAACGCAGTGATAATGGCACCTCGTCATCACATAATTATCAAATGACTCAATAAGAATGACACATAGTTACCAAATGACACAAACCTGATAAGCTACCGCCCAAGTCGTACATCATAACCATACAATGACACCATCTCCCAAGTCAAATGGAATCTGTCAACTCTTACGCCGCTCGATTTTTACTAAGGGGCCGGGGATTATATAGAGAAACATGTTCGCACATTTGGATCAATGTTCCTTTAAATTTATAGAACAGCTAATACTTCAACTGTGTAGCCTGCAACTTTTCTGAGAAATGCATCAAGCTTCAAGCCAACTATTGTTGTCAGAACACATAGTTAATCTACACATACGACACCCAGGTCATGAAGATTCTCCTAAAATACAGTACGAGTCTTGCAACTCAAGTCAGTCAATATCAATGAGCTCGCTTTACGCGTAAGGTGAATCATTTTCTAGCTACTGAACGCACGAGATTCGCCACACCGTGTTAGTGCTCTACGTAGAACAGAAGACCCACACTCCGGCTTACTATTGGAAGCAGCACGGCAAGCTATGCTCGGCAGCGTCGCTAGAGTGGTTCGCCAGGCCGACCATCTTTGTGACGGCATGGGAGAGAATGGAATTAAGTCATTCTTACACACGAGAATCAGACGACTGTGTGCAAAACCTGTGCGTGAACGTTATAGTAAGGAATGCAAGTACGGTGCAGGTGCGATGAGCAACCGACGAGTCATAACAAGACCTGCATGTTCTTGTTGTCATAACTCGACGACTGGTAAGAGATAAATCACGGTAATAAGGATTCCACAAAGGTAGATATGAGGTGGCTGTGCATGAAAAAAATGATTAACCGAAAAAATAAACCTGGAAATTAGATTAAAGGAAAATATACACGGTTACAATCTTATCGGTGGTAACATCACGGGAAAATTTTGTAGCTTAGTAGCACGAGTCAACGAAGGATTCAAAAATCACAGTTGAAATCTTGCTAAAGTTACTAGTTATGTAATTGTGCGCTAGTTCATGAGGGAAGAAAGAACGAAAAATCTTAAAAATGAAGGAACTTATTATCCACTTTACGATAACAAACGTCACAACAGTTCCAGACGTACATAACACACGGGAGTCATTGCAAGACGGTAACTACTGCACTGACAATCAAGAAGAAAATAGAGAATTTTGATTACTAAGTCTCCAACAAATTGATAAACTAAACCTCAGTGCTTCATCTTTTGAAGCAGGCACCAACAGGGCACAGACGCTCAAGTTTAAAAATATCATGATCCATCTCCAACCCTGAGTTGGCGTCTTGGTGTTCCCACCTAACGTGGCTCGGTTGAAAACCGTGCGGAAACGATCCCCTCATCAGCACTGGGGTGACAAGACACCTCAGGAGACTAACGCAGGGTTTAGAGGTCAGCAAGAGGTAATCAAAATGGAAGAAATGGACACGAAGAGCCGCTGGTGTGAGCTCACCTCGTGCTCGATCATGGAATATTCCCCCCCTGTGTTCTGGCGGATGATCACGATGTCGACGTTGTGTTTGGCAGGGATGCCGGGGTACGTCTTGCAGTGGAAAACGTTAGCGAAGAGGTCCAGGCGCACCCTCATTACAGCGTTGCGCGACTTGGAAAATGTGGGGTCCGTGTACTCGCTCTCCAGGCTGCCTGATCACACATCACAATAGGAATGAGGAGGGGAAATGCATTTTAGATGCTGATGATGTTCCATATGTTAAGCATGCAACTCGATCTTGATTTATTTCAAGAATTCTTTCAAATTTTCTTCCAGACACCCCAAAACTGACACGTTTTTCAGTAGGAGATACCATGGACTTTTCACCTTATTCTGTAGTGCACACATTGAATGTAATATGTGAGATAACCTTCAAGTTGGATGCAGATTAAAATATACACATCAGGAGTGTCATTTTGCATTTCTGATGACTACAACAGATGATACATATTTAAAGAGTGTATTATAAAAATGTATACCTCCCTTTAGAAAATAAATAATTTACTGAATACTAAGCAAAAGTAATAGAAGGTATCATTTATACAGCGGACTGACTGAGGTAGGCATTCAACAAAACGAAGAGCTGAAATCAGCTCAATATTATGCAAATCTTTGATTTTCCTAACTGAGATACACATTTTTGTTTGACCCCTCTTGACCCCTCTACTGTCCTTTCTGTAATTTATGGAGGCAATAGGATAGTGTTCCCAGAAATCGATCGCTGAACAGTTACACAATCACCATTGCTCCAATTAAATTCAAATTATTTGATGCTACAATTCACTGTCTTCATCAATAAATAAGTGCAACTCCAGGGTGTGAAAGAAGCTAAACAATATACAGGTAGGAAACTGACGTGCACATAACGGGTCCTACAAGGAAATTATTTTTTCTTTTGTTGAATAGGCTATGAGGAAAGCAAAATAAGGGTGCAAATACGAAATCCAAACGGATATTAAAATTTCCCTGAATTTCCACACTTGAGAAATAACACTACAAAACTTGACCTTGTTGCATCATTACACACAAGAAATTCCCCCGTCAAACCTTTCAAGGCAATGCCGTTGCGTTGGATGGAGAGGATTGCCCTCTCAAAGTCTTCATCCGAGTTGAAATGCTTGTTGAGCATGACCTCTTCAAACTCCACAGGCACCTTAGCTTCACTGCAACACACACATGGTACTAAGTTGAAGATAAACAACCCTATAGTCAAGTTTGAAGATAAACAACCCTATAGTCAAGTTTGAAGATGAACAACCCTATAGTCAAGTTATCGCAAAAGAGAATGTTGTGACATTATCCAAGAGCTTTCACAATTAACCAATCCGAAACAATTTGCATGCCTTAATTTACCTCTTCCATTGCAGGTCTTGTCATATGAACATGTAAGCTCTCGAAACAAAAAATCAAGTCCTATGCCAATAGCATAACGTAGGACATTCCCGAACATGGACAATGGCGGCAATGCTGTGCAGTGTTGAGTCAACAAGCGTCCTATCATAAACCAGGTCGATTTTAAACCACTTTCGCATTAACTAATCTCGTAGTGCAGCCACAGTATGATCTCGACGAATAACTTATCGTGCAAGGTGGTCCCACAAATTTTCCTTTGGTTCACGTCTGGTGACTCGGCCATTCTAAATGCATGATATTTGGGCAAGCCAATCTAAATGCCTGATATCCTGAATTACTCGTGCTCATTAGCGAGTTCTAGTCCGATGCACCCAGCCTTTGTTGAAAGCTTCAGGAGGTGTTCAATGATTACGACAGCGGGTATCATTCCTACAGAGATAGAATTGTGATCTATTTGAGCACATGAAACTTTTCCTTTCCTCAACGGTGTGCTTTGTAACACATCAGTTCTCCAACGTGCAAGTGCTTTGGCCCAGTTTGAAGGAGTCTTCTGGAGAAGTTAACGTCGGCTACTTACGAGCCACTCTGTTCCACATTTCCATTTCATGGAGCTCCCTAAAACGAGTCCATTCAGAAACAGCAGAAGTACCATCACAGACGTTTCACAGTAACTCCATCCTTTATGCCGAGTGATTCTGGTTCACACGTCAGGACACACGATAGTACTCTATCAGTTAGAATTTGCTGCTACCCACAATTTTGCTTTGAATTGCCACATGTACCAGATTGTTTCCATTGCAGGTAGACCCACATCACAGTGCTGCATGAAACGTCAATGAATTCCGCTATTTAATTGGGTGTCCCTGAACAGGACCAAATGCAATAGCCTCTTTTTAGTAATTCTGAAATGTTTTGCTTATACCCCAGTGTTGTGGAGAAACTAAGTAACAAGTCTATACCTTGCCAGCTCTGAATGAAAACAGATGCATGTTCAGTACTTGCACTTGACCTGAACATTGGTGACCACTTTGAAAATAGATTGAACTTCACAAGGGAAAGCTTGAAAAACAAGGGACTAATTTTTTGTCTGTGGAGCTTATTTTTAAATAACATTTGCTGCAGATGTAGCAGAACACTCAGATAAGCAAATGAAAAAACTTGTTTTAAAATTTTGTGATGTAAATTTAAAATTTTCTGAGTATTTTAATTTAAAAATAAAAACATGGGCAAAAGTGAGTTAGCTTGTCCTTCCCATGGAAAGGGTTGAAGAATAGAGCAGCTTTATATCTCTTTAAGACATCAAATAAGTTACTAGAAGAGAAAGATAACTTACTGGAATATTTCCTGCACAAACGTCGTCATCTCGGGACCTATGCCGTCTCCAGACAGCAGGGAGACCGTGTGGCGACCGCCGTACAAAGCGTATGGGAACTCCCATTTTTGCTGCATCAATAGGAAAAATACAAATCAATTAGCATCAAGAACCTTCACCATTTGAAGGTGTTAACTAAATATATTAAAGAAATGCAAAGTGCATACACCACATTAAATATGCATTCATTGCACTTTAAAACTTTTCATAAACACACAGGCTGTGTAGATTCTTACTTGGAACCAATACCACTAAATCAACATATTCTAGGTGAGAAATGCAAACTTGATGCACACATCAAACTTGTACAGGTATCTGGAATTGAACTTTTCATAAATACAGGGTTAGTCCATAAAAATATTTTAGCACAACTCCAATACTATTAAGACAAACCAGGGACCAAATTTACATGCATGCACCTCTACTACACACACCAAAAAAACAATCACTGCTATGCACAAACAGATGAACAATGATCACGAGACTAAGTAATAGATACTCTGCTTGAGCAAATTTTACTACTTGTCTAGCTACATTAAAAACAAAATGTCAATAAAAACACAGAAGCACCTTGTTAAACACACAAGAAATTATTAAGCATTTAAAAAAAACACAAGCAGTATCAAGGGATTGAAAATGCATAACGGAAACAAAAATAGAACTTGATGCAACCATCACTTGTGATACCTGTCAAATTACAATGCCCATTTTGGGGTACTGTAGTATAGGGTAAGGAGTCCATGCAGTGAAGTGACTCGGTATCTAGCATGCAGGCTGTGTGGAGCAACAGACTCGGATACCAGATGGTGCAAGAGAGGTGCTTGCAAGCACCAAAATCCAAACTTACTCTTTCTTCCAATGCACAACATTCAAACACTTGTAAATATAAGCTCATACACCATTTCAGAAGTTTTTGACCATTATAACAAAACTGCTGTTAATGAGCATGATGCAATACACGTTACTATTCTTACTATATTGGTTCATGTTGATATTTAGAACACAACCTGTTTTGTAAGGAGGGGATTGTCCATTTAAATTGAAAGTACAAGGATTCACTACTCCTCACAAATTTTCCTACAATATACTTTCCTACAATTCTACAATTACTTGACTCTCACACTAGCTACACCAATGAGCATAGTGTCAGCATTAGTTTGAATACTTGAAATGCAAAGTTGCCTAAATTTCTCTGGAACTACCAAACTTAGGAACGAATTTCAGTGTATATTGTTACTGTTGTTTATTACATAATTGGAAATGTGCATAATTTTAAAAATATACATACATGGCCTTGTATATTTGGCAGATAATTTGCAAAAAATTTGTACAGTTTTCAAGTCAAGGTACTGCAGGGAATGCTTGCTACTGAGCACTCTTGGAACTGAAGTAAACCACTTTGCATCCATTGAGATGTTTATTTGAGAAGCAAACTTGCACTTCAATTCTTTAGAAATGAAAGGCAATTGACAATGAATGTGTATCATCCAGATTGGCAATTTTATTTTAAATGCTTTACAAGGTTTGCTAATGGTACTGGAACTTGCTAACATTTACATATTGGGGTGTAATTTGAGCCTGATATATTTTTTGTTCATAATACAATTTTCAAGATATAGGCCCCTAAATCCATAGAAATCACAATCAACACTTGATTGGAGGCCTTTATGTCTATATTAAGCAAGAAACCTTTCTTCCTTTTATTCACTAGGCACAAAAAGGTGAGATACTTGGTTTAGGCTCAATTGCTGACCATGACCATTTAATATGGACTTTAAAAAATGTGGAATTTATGCACAGGTGTGTTCCCACACAGGATTCAGTGCACACAGACACAGCATGTTGAGAAAGAATAGGAAGAAAGGATAAAGAATAATCAGCAATTAAGTCATGAAAATGGGAAGGAGCCAAGTAAGCACAAAATGGGAAGGAGCCAAGTAAGCACAAAATGGGAAGGAGCCAATCAAGCACAAAATGAGAAGGAGCCAATCAAGCACAAAATGAGAAGGAACCAAGTAAGCACAGAAGACTAGCTAGAGCTGAGGTAACCTAGCAGCATTGTCCTGGGGATGCCAGTCCCCATAGCATAAGATAGACAAACCTAACCTAAGCCTATTGTTTATGGCTATCTAGTCTAAAATCACCAGTTTCAATTTTTATACAATTCAATGTTTCATTTTTACTCAACTTATGATTAGAATTAAATAATCCTGAAGCATTAGAAAAGCACACTAAACATTAGGGTAAGTAATATAAACAAAAAATATTGGCACACTGAGAAGCAAACAAAAAAAGACAATGAAGCAGTCTAACTCACACGGGCCGCTTGTGTTGCCAAGAGTCTTTGAGAGACGCTAGGCACCTGGAAGTAGAAATTTTATTAGAAATTCATGCATAATTTATAATAAACTATGACTAACACTTGGCCATTTTTAAAAATTTATATTTCTACACAAACAAAGAAGCATATAATATCAACTTTCACACATTAGTTTCTTGCTATCCAATTTGACTGCCACTTTTGATTTCAGTTTTATATTTGTGGCACAAAGTAATGATAGAGAACCTTCACTGTCCCACTTTAATCAACCCTTCACTGCCCCACATAAAATTTTGCACACTCAATATAATTACTTTAACATATGTTGCATTGGTTTTACAAAAATTGAGTGGATCAACAGGAAGTTTTGTTCTGCTGTTTTCATTTGCTTTACATTAAATATGGTATTCATGTGAAAGAAAAACCATGAATATGAAAAATTGTTAGGTCACCTAGAGAATAATTTAAGCAGCAAAGAACTAAGCAACAGCTAATGGTATAAATGGGTCTTTCGATGTGCTAAAGGTGAAAGGTAGGCTTTAGATTCAAACCTTAATCCCTGCATCAAATTTACTGAATAGCTATAGCCTTTTAATAGCATTGCAGACAGGGACAAAAGAGTTTATTAAATTTTAAATTTCTTGAGCAAAAAAGAAATGAAATATGCTTACTTAAAAATTTTCAGAGTTAAATTAAATTGCACTCCCACGCAGCTTGAGATCTTGAAGGATCAATTTTCACTAGCCTTGGCTACAAACACAGCATTTGTCATAAAAAAAAGTGATTTTATTTTGACCAACTGGTTTTTGATGGTATTGACTGATGGAAATTCCATTACTTTATTATAAATAATTTTCCTTTAGGATATTTAATTTTAAAGAACTACATAGAAGGCTAATTTACTTTCATTAGCTTTATGGTCCTTACTCATTGATCCTTGTGACACTGCAGAGCATCCTGAAGTTCAACATCAAGCTATGAGGGCCACAGCCAGCAATGCATCACACCTGGACAGCTCGGGACTACTGCAGGCATGAACTCAATTATTGCTTAGAGACTCGTCAACACTAATGCTCCTCCCCTCAACCATGCAAGATGCCAAATATACTTCCCTATCAGGACTAGGAAAAGCTTAACCTGTGCAATACATATGTAGATTGAGACAATTTCTGCGTTGTGCACTGGATTTTGCTACTCACAGTTTCTGGGATTAACTTTGTTTGAAAAATTCTTTGAATGAAAATGCTGCACAAATATTTAAGCATTATTTCAAATCAAAATTGGTGTTAATATCATCAATCTATAACTTCAAAAGAAAATTCTTAAAAAATAAACTATTTTGCTGGATGTCTGTTGCTCAGAGTTCATTAACTGTTCAAAAAATTTATATTTTTACTTGTCTAGTTTTCAAGCCAAACTGGACTAATGGTTTAATATTGGACCATTCAAGAGTCTGCAGCTTGTTTTTTGTGCAAAGTTAACTGAAGTCTTGTTGCTAAGATAATGTAGGCATTAGAGGGTTAAAATTTACATGTGAATCAAACCATGACTTGAACACCCTCAACAAAAACCAACCATAGCATTTTCAGCAACAAAACAATGAAAAATGCATTAAAAAATATGTCTTTTTAAAAATAATTTTGAACTCTCAACATATTGTCTATATAACAAAAATGACAAATGGTCTCACACTTGCAGCTAAATTATTACTAGGGCTTGTGCACTATAATTTAGCTACAAAATACAAATATCTTATTCAACTACCAATAACTCTTGAATCAATTTTTTAAAGCAATGGGAGAATATTTCAGTTTCTCGGTTGTAAATATTTTTTGCTAAAGGTGGTAAATTAATTACCAAATTCTGATGTGATTTTGCCATTTTACATTACTCAATTCTAGGATCAAACAGTCCTACTCTTGGTACCATGATGCAGGTACTCTGAACCATCATTGAATTTTTCTATCAATGATTCATTATTGAATGCCATTTGCATCATGTTTAATTATATGTTAATAAAAATAATTTTAATTTCTCTGCAAAGGAAATTTAAAATAAAACCAAAAACAAATTAAAAACAACGGTAGTCTTATATTGATCCAGGTCCTATCACGCTCTGTACTTCAAAATCTTGAATAAGAAAAATAATATATTATCTACTATAACTTGCAAATATATCTTCATAACTTCCGAGTGTTGACACTTTTTTGTTAATATTTGGCTCTCTGCCAATTGCAGAGAGCATCATGTTCATTGTAGCCTTCATTTTAGTGTCATTGGATAGGAACTATTTTTCTGAAGGGCAAAAACCTATTTTAGAAGAATTTGATGCATAGAAAAAGCTATTTTAAAAGATTTTCAAACTGTTTTTGTGTTAGTATTTCAAAATGTCTAAGTCTACAGAAATTTGAATCATATTTTCACATCTTTCTATCACATTCCACTATGCCAATGAACTATCAAAATCTATCCCAGCCTAACTTTTTATAACATACCATAATCCCAACGCAACTGGAAGCACAGGAGCAAGGGACAGGTTGTACAATAAAGTAATATTTTATTTTGTATTATCACAAACCTCTTAACAATAGGTTTCCACCACTTTGTGAAAAAAATCCTACCCAATGACACCAAAATGAAGGCTATACAATGAATAGTATGCTCTCTGCAGTGCAGTAAATATGTATTGACCCAATTTTTTCCATAAGTTTCCAATTTTTCAATACATAACATTTTTCTTTAGTAAAATTATTCACATTATGTGTCTAAGAACACATACATACCAGCTAATTGAAAAATTTAATGTGATGCAGTAGTTCAATTATTTTGATGTTTTAGTTTTTAGCTTTACTTTTGACAGGTATTCTTAACACACATAAACAAAACTGTATCTTAAAAAAGCTAAATTACATCAAAAAAGCCTATCAGTAATTTCAGTAGCTTAGTAGTTATCCTAAATAATTGCACTTAGCAGAAATACCCAGACTTCTCAGCACTGAACAACAGGTAATACCAAGGTACAAAATATTCTATAATGAGAATAATATCAATCATACAATGCACACTAACCAGCCATTCTACATGCTTTGTTTTAGAGCATATTTGATCATATGTTAAAATGCTAAGTCCTCACACACAGGGAATTTCATAGTTGCTTAAAATGTCAATCTTAAATGTGTGACATTTTCTCTAGTTTATGCCTACTTCAAATCAATCTGAACTTAACATAGGTAATTAATCTCATGTTGATTTTTAATTATATATTTAATTAAAATTAAGGACATCAGATTTGAATATGTAGTTAATTTTTATATTAGGACCCTCTCATAAAAATATTAAATGTAACTTTACTAGCTTATATTTACTCATTCATTACAAATATGAATAAAAAAAATGTGCAAATAAATATATTTTGAGATCAAGATTATTTTAAACCAAGTTTTATCTATCACAAAAGTGCTTCTATATTTATACATAAAAGAACCTTCTGGAACTTAACCAACTCTTTTTCTAATTTAATTTAACCTAACCTAATAAAGATTTGTGTTTTATTGTCATCATTATTGTGTCATTTAATGAGGATTGCAAAACATTGCAGTGTTGTCAGAATTTCTGTGCCAGGGGACCTGAAGCAAAAATAAAATGGATATACTTTACGAGACATTGTATCAGCTTTTCTACATAATCACTTACTAAAACCTGTCTGCAAAGTTTTCCTATAAAATGACCTTTAGAAATAAAGATATATTTAAGTAAATAATACAAGATTACTGTTCCCACATACTTTTTGAGTTCACAGCTTTTAATTAATTTCCATTTTTTTGAATATCACAAAGATATTTTATTCTGAGCATTATTATCTTTAACAAATTGAATACTACAAATTCATTTCCCGATTTAGGTCAATTTAAAGTTTCAACCACTTTAAAGTTATTTCAACTACTTCTTATTGTATTATGTTTTGCCTATATGGTAACATAACTAGAGATGGAATACAAGGAAATACAGACAAAATAGATCAAAATCAACCACATGAAATTTAATGTCACATTCTTCTAATATCAATTTGAAAGCAACAATTTTTTTTAAATTATGATATATACATTTTAGCATCACAGTGAATGACTAGAGAAAAATCGGTTCTCAACATCTACGGAACGTCACACAAATTACAAAATTTAGGATATACCGATACTACAGTAACCGGTGTTTCGGTGTTCAACGGGCTAATTAAAGGTACATTTCCATGCACTTATTATTACATTAGCAGTACTAACATTACAAGATAACATTTCGTGCACTTAGAACAAGATAAAAGTTTATATGTAAAAAATTAAGAACTAAGTCACTACACCGACTAATTCAGTCTACTAACTACAAATTCAGAATGTCGTAAGACAGAATAACTTTATTGTAAATATTAGTTACTCATATCATTTCACAGAACATATTCCTCAATTAAAACACAAATAAAAAACATTGTCTATACCTTCAGTTTATGAAGACTTTTATTGAATAATGCTCTGAGGCCAGAAAATCTAGCTAACGGTTGAAAAGACATATTTGAGAGTGAGAGCAACTAGTCCACCTTCCTCCGCAGTCAAATTTAGAATGACTAGCGAGAACTGAGAACAATCACCTTATTCACCTATCGACGAAAAAAAAAAACGTTACCATCTAAAATTTTTTGATAGGCTTCTCAATTTTTTGAACGGTTTTAAATTGGGTCGAGTAATAAATCTAACGAAATAAAAAAAATTTACACGTTTTAAATACGGGTTTCAATCGGTCTTATAGATACACATCTCTTAATTTTATTTTACGTAAACGAACGTAAAAAATTCCGATAAATCTTTGTTTTCGAAATTTAATACATTTTAACAGCTGGAAATGAGGGCAAAATAGTTTTGGTCTAAACATTTATTGCTCGAGCATATCTTACTCACGCGCTACAATGCTGTCATAGATTTGAAGAATGATTTTTGCCGGTGTGTTTTTCAAATTATTAATTGAATAAATGAAAATAAAAAGATGATTGTAAAAACTACAACAAATGATAGAGATGAGAGCACATTACTTTAGGGAGAGATGTTATAAACAGCATTGATTTTACTACATTCAGATCATCCTATCCCCTTAGCTACTTTACGAAGTACTGAGCTGCTACATTTCATCACGTGGTCAAGGCGCAGGCAAACCTACTCATACAAAAATCTACAACGAAAATAAAAAGATTTCATTACAAAAAGTGGTAATTAACAACAATTTCAAGTACGTAGAATATTTTGTTCAAGCTCCGTTAGTTTATGCTTGGTTAGTTTCAATTATGGATTGAAAATTAAAAAGTACACCGATGTTTAACCAAAAATTCAATTTTCGGTTGATCTCTTAGATAGGTATATGTCTTCACGGAAATAAAATGGTTTTTCGAGTTTTCTCCCGAATTCCAAATGCGGATTACGTGAGATTTCACATCAATTACGGCCAAATTTTATCGAGTCATGGCGCTGCTTCTACTGCTTTTTTAAAACGACATGGAGGGCTAGAAAGGATTTGTTTACAACCCAACGGATAGCAGCATGTCTATTATTACATAGGATTTCGTACACTCAGTTAGCAACGAGTGCTTTCACATTGCTTAGGATCATCCAGCGCGACGGACAACGAGCTAGATAATATATTGAATACACTCGTGCACAACTTGGTTGCACGTGTACTTAATCATAGGCGCTACGTTATATTTGATGCCAATTCAGCTATTCAACCAAGACCCCAACAGTCTCCACCTACTTTTACGAGTAACCGCGTTTTCTCAGCTAGAAGCGTTAATTTCCAAGGTACATTGAGGAATCGACTGCCTACACACCCTCCTTGAGCAAAGGCCAGGACGTCCTACACGTCCTTCACCGAGGAGCACAACGTCTCCAAGAGTCGTCGGAAGATAATCTATTTTCAACAGTTGAACAGTCTAGAGTACGAAGTCGAGTACGAAGAAGCAGTCGATGATCTCTTTGAGAAATGTGACTATATTTCAACGGGTCATTATGAACACTAATCATAAATACTTCACTCAGTACAAATTTTCTAGCGCTTCAGTGCGGTGCACAAAATTATGCATTTGTATTTCACTAAAATACCCTTGAGGAGTTTTAAATCGTACAATAGATGCCGACTCAACGTACGTCTGGGAGTGTTACTGACGAGTGACACCTCTCGAGTCCGAGTCTCGGAAGCAAACGCACGACACAAACTACCTTTGTTTTCCACCAAAACACATACTGTCACTTGCATCAGCGGACAGCTATGTTCCCCGATGGCCCGATAATCCGTCTGGCATCACTCGGATGCATACGGAGAATTACCAACAATCGGCCCTTCACCGTCCCAAGTACCGAATTCAGTACAGTCAGTAATTGCTTTTGCACGAGTTGGGGTGATCGTGTAAACCGAAATGCACCTTACCCACATTGCAAATAGTCTTCCTGTCTTTTTTTTACACCCAAAGCAGGATTCATTTGCCCTCAAGAGAAAATATGTACACCGTTGAATAATGTTAGTCACCTTGAGATTAATTCAGGCAGTAAAGGGTAAGAGAATGACCAAAAGTTGTGCTATTAGAAAATCAAATATAAAACAATAGAAGTAGCGTTAAAATCGAGTATTTTATTCAACAAATAGGTTACGTGCTATTAAATACAAGCTCTTTAAGGTGGGAAAAACTCAGCATGCACCAGTCTAGTGCTAAAACACAATAAGAGTGACCCTGGCCTGTATGTTGGATTTTTCTCACAGATCACAAAACATCGCTCATTTTGGCCAATCAGGTCAGGTTTTGACATAATGGCTCACATTTTCAAAACCAAACATACATTTTTACATGAGTAATTAATTTTTTAAAAGCAATACCAAGGCAGAAATGTGTTCGGGCGCACAAAATCCTCGGACTCCTAACAAATTTTTGCTACAGCGTTATATCAAGACGCATTGAAAGGCTTTCCTATTGACTTTCGCTGGTGTTGGTAGCTTGGACTATCGCGTTTATGACATCAACAATAGTCCGCGATACGACGATGTCCCAGCGCCACTGACATCGTTCCTTCACTACTTAGATATCTTGCTTGAAACTTTTCCCTCGCGCCTCTCTCAGTTCACCACAATTTTCTGTAAAATAGCTCAAATACGAGGGAGAAAATGCGTTACTACGGCCACCCACGCACACAGAAAGTGAGGGAGAGAGCGAGATGTTGGTCATGCAGCGTCAGGCTAGATGGCACATTTTGCTGCTTCAAACAAATGGATACCTACATATGAACCTTCTTCCAAAAAAAGGACTACAACAAAAGAGTAATTGCCGCGAAACGGAACTAAAACAAGAACTGAACTACAATAATAACGGAACTATAAACAAGAAGCCAGGAACAGAACTACAACAAAAAGAAACGAAAACATCAGAACTGCCACAAACATGGAGCAACAGCCGAAACAGAAGAAGAAAACCATTAAGTTACAACAAAGAAAAATTTCCCGTCTTCCGAAGGTATCCAGCGGGAGTGCGATACCCCAAGAGGGACGACAACGTCTGGACGTCCTCCTCCGAAGCCCTTCAACCTCACATCAGCCAAAGCTGAACAAACAGAATCAAGTGTTGCACGGAGAGTGGGGCCTTGTTGCACCACCTACAAACGGGCGGCATCCCCAAATCATGAAAATTAAAAAAGCAAGAGTGAGGAGGGAACGGTTATTCCGTGATCGGCCGAACCGCCGTTCACGAAGTGTCTGTAGTGACCACTACATGATGAAGAAACCGAATGGA
>VOMN01141334.1:0-12432 GCA_014899125.1 Orchestia grillus
TATATATATATATATATATATATATATAATTAGTGCGCTTTAAAAGCGTCCTTTTGATTTTGTCTGATTGTCAATAAAAAAATAGATTTTATTCATCCTTCAGTGTACTTAGTTTTAATCTGTGTAGAGCGATGATGCCAGAATTGAGACATCTAAACAGGTCGGTAAGACCTTTAGAAATCTTGTATGTTGTGTTGAAATGAATTCCTTGTTTAGAAATTGTTATTAATTTAATGTGTACTAATTATTATATTAGTATTATAAGTATTAGTATAAGTTAAATTAATAACTTATAATATTAACTAGAATTAATACACCTTAAATTGAAGGTGTACTTATTCTAGTTTTCTCATTTCTGAGAAATATGAAGACAAGAACTAGTACACCTAAAATTATTACAGTAGAAACCCAGTTAGGATTTACGGTCGACTAGAATGTAGTAGTTCGGTCCAACCAACTCTTCATGTACTACGCTGTTATTGACGTAACAGTATTGTACACGGTGTTGACATTGGCAAGGTAACAATTTTGCTAGCTAGTCAATACATTCATACATTTTGCTCATTTCTTTGAGGTGAAGATGAGGAAAAACGGTCTTTTCATAGTTTTGCTCACCCCGGGAGGACTGCGAGCGGTGAGCGTGTGAGCGTGAGCGTCCGTGCCCACGGCGGACAGCAGCAGAGTGGGCACCCCCAGTCGCGAGAGGCCGTCCGCCATGTTGCGCCCCACCCCCCCGCAGCTCTGGGTCACCGCCCCCCGGTGGGTGCGGCCTGTGTACTGCGCACAACAAACATCAAATTATGACATTGTCTCAAAATATGACTGTACTTCTCACACCCGTAGTGGTAGGTGAATGCAAAGGTGAAATTATGATATATTCACAAAAATTAAACAGGTTACATATTCGTCGTTTGGCAGGCCAGGACAGTGATGTAATTATGCACCAGAGATGGCGACACAAAATATTAGCGTACTTTTTCCACACATCTTAAAGTCGGTGAGCACACATGAAGTTATGATATCACGAAATATAAACGTCATGTTCGCAAACTACGCGGTCAGTAGGCCTAATGACGTGACGATGAATTTCTAAGTAAGGATCGCTTTCGAAAAAAATCCTTTTTCAGAAAATTCAGCGTGTGACACTTAGACGAGATCTGGTCGGCTAACTCGCCCGGGATGGCGAATTAATTTAAATTTTTCCTAATCGAATTTTACGTAATTTCCTTATCTTTATGTTATTATACTATGATATATATATATATATATTATACTACATTTTTTATACTATACTATATACTCTAGTCCTATGAAAAACCTGTGCATTGAAACTGCAATCGACACTTTATAACTGAACCTGAAAAATTTTCCAATGGAGACGACATCCTCTACAAAAAGCAGTAAAATGGATGTTCTGTGTGACTGCAAAGTTCTGGTTCAGTGATAGGATACAACAGAAAAACTTATTTTGTTAGCATGGAAGTAAAAAATGTCATGAATAAACGGGAATAAAATTAATAACTAATAAAATGGAACAGAAATCTAAGAAAATTATTCGTTCTAAATTAAAATATCAGTGCTGAATATTTTTTTAAATCTCGTTTATTTCACGAGCAAAATGCCAGTGCCATAAAGGGGCACGACTGTTTATGATGTGCGCTACATTTCGAACGGAAAAGTAGAGAATTGAACATCGTTCTTGTATTTTCAGGCAATTAAAATCCTCACTGACTAATTTCCTGCCAGCTTTATTTCGCAAGCCACAGGGATAATTTCTTATAGAGTAAATCGAATGCTTTCCGATGAAGAAGCCTTGCGACTCGCTAATTAGGATAAACAATTAGCGTAAACGACGATGCAATCTCCGATTCTTTCTTTATTTTTTGTCTGAAGCATAGAAATATCTTCAATTTTAATCAAAACACATTCATCAGTCGCAAATTACCAAACCTCAATAAATAACTCGCTGTACAGAACTTCCATTCTACGTGTTAAAATTTCAAGTCACATTTTAAAGTCATGAAGCAATCCCTGCAAAAATAAATTTTCAGAAATCCTGCACAAACTGACCTCAATATGATTCTCAAGCGTGTAGGTAATCTTATAGGAATAGTTGAAAATATTCAACTATTTTCTTCTTTTTTCACTTAAGCTGTCGCACGCTTGAGCATGAGAAACGTCCACTGCGTCAGTGTGCAAAGGCTTGAATAAATAACTGAAAAACTAGGTTTACGTTGACATCAATACCTACAACACGTAATGTATGCGGTCTTTTATTTCGAATGCCTACCATGTTTGCTGAGCCAAGTGAACAAACCCTAAATGCATGGTTTAGTTTGCTCACCCTAAATGCATGGTTAGTTTGCTCACCCTAAACGCAGGATTTAGTTTGCTCACCCTAAATGTAGGATTTAGTTTGCTCACCCTAAATGTAGAATTTAGTTCACTCACCTTAAATGCATGGTTTAGTTGGCTCACCCTAAATGCATGGTTAGTTTGCTCACCCTAAATGCATGGTTAGTTTGCTCACCCTGAATGCATGGTTTAGTTTGCCCACCCTAAATGCATGGTTTAGTTTGCTCACCCTGAATGCATGGTTTAGTTATCTCACCCTAAATGCATGGTTTAGTTTGCTCACCCAAAATGCATGGTTTAGTTTGCTCACCCTAAATGCATGATTTAGTTTGCTCACCCTAAATGCATGATTTAGTTTGCTCACCCAAAATGCATGGTTTAGTTTGCTCACCCTAAATGCATGATTTAGTTTGCTCACCCTAAATGCATGATTTAGTTTGCTCACCCTAAATGCATGGTTTAGTTTGCTCACCCTAAATGCATGGTTTAGTTTGCTCACCCTAAATGCATGATTTAGTTTGCTCACCCTAAATGCATGATTTAGTTTGCTCACCCTAAATGCATGGTTTAGTTTGCTCACCCTAAATGCATGGTTTAGTTTGCTCACCCTAAATGCATGATTTAGTTTGCTCACCCTAAATGCATGATTTAGTTTGCTCACCCTAAATGCATGATTTAGTTTGCTCACCCTAAATGCATGGTTTAGTTTGCTCACCCTAAATGCATGGTTTAGTTTGCTCACCCTAAATGCATGGTTTAGTTTCCTCACCCTAAATGCATGGTTTAGTTTGCTCACCCTGAATGCATAAGTTTTCTGCACAAAAGGAAGGTGTATCAGCGCCGCTGGTGCAGCACTGACCGAGCCTGCAGGGAGGGAGGTTCTCTTCCGGTGCTGGCTGCTTGTTCAGGACGGTACAAACAGTTATGATACCAACATTTTCATTACTCAACCAACAAATTAATTATTTTCAGTATATGCCATATATGGCACACCATGCATTTAAAGGTTTAAAATTATGCTCCTCATTCAATTGTTATTACTTTTTTATACTTTTCTATAAGTAAAAACCTGAGGTTTTTCATACACAAATTTATCTAAGGTTATAGACGGTGTCTGAAAAAAATGTTTACCTCACTTTACGTGCTAATTTCATCATACTTATTCTCATTGGATGTAGAAATTCATTTTGTATCACACCATTGCAGAAGTTTTGTGAATTAAAAAAAGCTTTGCATTTGAAAACATTAATGCGGTAAGAACTCAAAATGGATTTTGTCCGGAAGCCGAGGACACTAATTTTTATGAGACACCCTGTATATCTTCTATCTATATAATAATACCGTTGTACCCACCTACCTACCGTTCCGTCACGCTTCGCCACTTTGTAAGTGAAATTTCAGGTCTCGAGCGAAGTATCCTGTATACGGGTTGCATGTTGGTTATAAAAAGCCAGTCTTCGCGGTACATTTTCAGTTTCCCTAATAGAGTTCAGACTACTCGCCTCATCAAGAAGAAAATTGCTTCCAAGACCGGACGATCTCTGCCCTGAACCTTTAACCTCTGTCCAACACTTGAGGGGACCACTTCTCATGGGCTGGTTTATCTAATGATTGCTCATCTAAATTTCTGTGAAATTTTCACGGTTCCTGCTAGTACCCTATTAAGCTATTAGTCCTTAGAAGCGTAGTCTGGCCCCCTAGTAGTGAACCTTTGGAATCTAGTTTATAATCCGTCATTTCTTTCTTGATCGAAAAAACAGGGTCTACTGTAAATTATTTGTGTTAACTAAATGTTTTAATATTTTAGATACAGAGCTGGAGTTTCAAAAACAACACAAGCTAATGCAAAAGTTTCCCAAACACCACCAATTCCTGAAGTTTGCACTTCCGAAAATAACAAGTGAAATTTCTGAACACGAAGGCACAGTCCCCAGTTTCCGCGTTCATGAATACGGGGATGTGCAAGGAGTGCTCATGCATATCTAGCGTGCGTATGGCACCTCAGCGTCGTTCCTTTGCATAAAATCAGGGCAGAGACCTCTGACACCCACCCCCACTCTTCCAAACGCCTACTGAGCAAAGCTCGGGCAGACAACTGTGATACGTAGCAGACTCTGGCCTGATTGGTCGTTCTGATTGGCTTTTAAATTGCGGTTGAGGAGGCAGCTAAAGCTTTTCATTGGCTGTGAAGGTTAGTGCATAAAAACTTATTGCAAACGTTCAAAGCTTTCGGTAGGACAGAATATTAACTTCTACGCAAAACAGCAGCGATGAAAAAAACTGTCTAAAAAATCAAAGAGAAAATCACATTTTCTCAAGATTGGACGATTCAATATTTTCATCATAGCTATCCAACTCAGTCCGTTACCACGGTAGTATGTTATTTGAAATGAATTATGTCCGACTATGTCATCGATATTACTATGCAATCAAATTGTTTATAAGTATTACGTCGCATACACGATAAATATCAGTAAGAAATCATGCTTTTGCAGGTAGTAATCTTGACGAAATCAAGAAAATCTCAAGGAAAACAAAGCTGGAAGATAGATAAAAAGAAAGAAGTCCGGAGAATAGAACTTAGGCTGCAGCTCTATGAGTCGCCGGGCCTCCTGAAGTGGGCAGTTGGGAGGCGCTAGACCTTCAGCAAGAAGTTAAAATTGAAAAATTACAATTCAACAGTTGGTCGGAAGTAAATGGTTTCACTGCTGATTATTTGTTCGCCATAAGAACGATGAGAATTAAGATTTTATTACTACGAATAACTACAGCACACCGTGATGTTCTTCACATTGGAGTTGAAAATTAAAGGCCGTAATTTGATAATTGATGGAAAGTTGATAGTTTCATTACTAGAAAGATTTTCATTACAAGAACAATACCCCTGACGACGAGTAGTGTTTGATAACTAGAAAGCTTGAGGCAAAAGTATGTTAACTCAGAAGAATATCTTAAAAATTACCCCATTCAATTTGGAACCCGAGTATCGTATATTCTAATAAATACTACGAGACAGAGTGGTGTAACAAGGGCTTAGTTTTGTTGATGGATATTACCTAATCGTTCATTTCTATTGTCTTGTAAATTTTGTGATCATCATCACCTCAAATAACACAAGCGTGGGGGATCGAACACGGTTCAATGTTATGTATTTCTGACAGCACTGCTGTCGCCCTCGACCTCTTCACATGAATGAGATGAGTCTACGTAGGCTTAGGCCTCCCGTAACCCGTTGATTCTATTTTAAGACCCGTTCGAGCCTCTAAAGATTTTTCATTTCCTAACAAATATCCAACGCCAAAGAAAATTAATAATTTTCTTTAGTCCCAATGAACCGTAGCCGCGATACATTGGAAAAATTCTTCTTTAAATACTGAAGGATGAGTTT
Source organism: Orchestia grillus (assembly GCA_014899125.1). Classification (NCBI taxonomy): domain Eukaryota; kingdom Metazoa; phylum Arthropoda; class Malacostraca; order Amphipoda; family Talitridae; genus Orchestia; species Orchestia grillus. Next base: position 5,744 of record VOMN01141334.1, read on the forward strand.
TAAATTTCTGCCTAATGCTATTATTGAAAGACACGTGTGCACGGCTTTAAATGGTGAGATGGTCAGAGTGTTAGCATTAAAGAGATATTTCCTGCACACTAGAATTATCCGCCAGGAATGACAAAAGTCTCATAACAGTCGAGACGTAATAATGAGAAGCCAATTTAGAGTAACGTCACCGACCGTTAAAGACATCTTTACGGCTCAGCGGAGAGTTTGCCGGCGTTATGAAAGACAAATATCTTCCACCGCTCATTCCTGCGGTGTCTGAACTGTAACAAAGACTGCACTGTCCTGCAAATATTCTTCTATCCCACTTTATACTGATACACAGTTGTTGCTCGCTTGGTTGGTTGGTTTGGTCTGTCGTTCTGTCACGCCCTTACGGATTTAGATAGGAGAAAATTCCCGGGTCCGTATTCCTAAACTACAAGCGAGAATGTCAGCTAAAGCAGTCCGTATCACTGATACTGAAAATAACATTATTTCACTCCGGAGTTACCGTAAATAAAAGGGAATCTTAAGAATTTAACATCATTTGTATCGAAATTTTTTGGCGAGACGCGTCTACTAGTATGTATAATAACACATAGTTTGATAACTGCTTGATTGGTCTCTTGATCATCTTAATCAGCATTTGATAGAAAAATATTATTGTAAGCCGCGCTGATATGGGGTAGTCTTGTAGCTAGGATACTGAATAACGTATCGTAATTGAAGGTAATCTACAAATTTCATACTTTATTTGATAAAGTACGACGTGACCATTTTTTTTGCATAGTTAGGTTATGAATAGTGGATTTGATAAGACACGAAGATATAAATTTACGACCCATTGCGTGCTTGAATGGAAAAAACAAGGTGAAAACATGGTGAAAACAAGGTGAAAACAAGGTGAACGCAAGGTGAACACGAGGTGAAAACAAAGTGAAACTAGGTGGCAGCCCCCATCTGCCCCATAACAGGTAGAAATAGAACCAGGTGGGAGCCACCACTTGCCCCTTAACAGGTAGAAATAGAATCAGGTGGGAGCCACCACCTGCCCCCATAACAAGTAGAAATAGAACCAGGTGGGAGCCACCACCTGCCCCCATAACAGGTAGAAATAGAACAGCAAATAACACTCGGTCTGAGCAGCGCGCCTCACTCGCACTGCTCTTTTATTCAGGTCTTGAGCGCCTTAAAGCCGCACTCCGCTCGTAACTCGCCTCTAAATGCACAAATATCGACTGCACCTGCACGTTTGTGTCCAGCTTTGCACCTGTCCGAGTGCTGCAGCCCATTATGGGGCGGGAGAATACATTTGTAGCTCATTGAGGCGTGCAGACGTCCTCCTCAAGACGCACGCAACACTTGCACTTCACATGGAAGCTTGTGTCAACGTTCTGTAAAAATGAATCTCGAGCATCGAGGAGGACCGTGCGAGTCTAAGTATAACTGATAGAATATCAATGACGCTAAGTTGCGCGAGGAACATTGGGATTTTCTTGAAGGTTCCCCGAGGTGTTCGACACCCTCACGCTAACGCGTCACTCGAGAGCAAAAAAAGGACCGCGCGTGTTGTGGCAATTTATATGTGTACGGTGCGTTTAGCAATCGTTAACCAGTTACTAAAACAAGGTCTCCGTCCAGTGCAGTAGTTTTTGTTTATTAAAAATCCAGGCTTAACCTTGAAAGGTCATACTATTTTGCTAGCGTGCTAACTTGTGAAGAATGCAAAGTAAAATTTTTTTAGAATAAATTCCCATAAAATTTTTTCTAGGCAATAATCAGACATGGCTGCTTCAAGTCCTGAGAAATTTCCAAGGTGATGGAACAAAAAGTAAAGTACAAACTCGAGAGGTAAACGTAAATCAAACGAATAAACGGCCAAATAAAGACGAATGGTTGGTTTAGCAAAAATTTCATCATTGTGCATGTACGTATAAAAATCTGTCTTTTGTATCTGTTTAGAGGCTGCTCTAACATTGGCAGAAAGTATCTAAACGAAATTATTAAAATTGATTAAATTCAGCATCAAGCTTTGAGGCATGTGAAGTCGGTTGCATGAAATCCTGGCTTACCCACAATAACGAAAAATAGATAAGTAGACAAATACAAAAGTAAATACAAAACTTGAAGCGTAGAAAACTTCCGTAACAAATGTTGCCGACTCAACATTCCTCAAAAGGAATTACCAGAGGGGACTTAGTGCTGACTCTCCAAAGAGGAACTCTGCATAAACATGCAGTGAAACACCCCTATTATTGTAGCTCACGAACTGCAACGCAACCATTTCACAAGTCAAAGATTATGAGAGGTAAAAACCTCAGCCCATTACGCCGGTTGGCAGAAGACCTCGCACCACAACTGCATATCGACGCGTCTTCAGCCGTAGGCAGATTCGGCATTAGGTAGCTCGGGAATTACAACTTAATCATTTCACGAGTAAGTAATTACGAGGGGTGATGAACCTCAGACCATCATGCCTGTTGGTAGAAGACTCTCTATGTTGCACCGGGGCTACAATATCAAAGCAGATTCAGCTCACGCGCGTTTCCACGCAGAAAATTAAGAATAATTTCATAGTAACGATGCAGACGCGTCTCGTTGCAGCTGCGCCCGCTCTCGCTGCAGCTGCAGGACGCACTCAACGCAAGATGAAGCGGCGCTACAGCTTTAAGGTGCGCTCTCAGGGAAAATTGCAGCTGCAGACTTGCATCGTCATGAGCTCATTTGAAAATAATATTCAAACTCACCGAGTGGCATGCGTCGTTTAGATTTGCTGATTTATGATACTGTTCCGGATTGGTGTATTGTGGGTTGTATTATTTAGGAGTATCGGATTAAAAATATCCGGTAGGAGTGATGTTTTACCTACACCCATGATAAATATGTGCCTCATGGTAAATATTCTTCAGGAAAACTGCTACATTTACATGTTTCAAGGACATTGACGTAGGGTAAGTTTGAAGACTGATGTGAACGAATTGTTTAGGACAGCAAAAATGAGCCATGTATGTATAGAGATAAATAGTTGATTCGCTTTAGATCATTGAAGTGTGATATTTTTAGATTTGTAATCATCAATCAGCATCTTACAGTAATTCACTATTCAGGGACTCAAAATTGCACTTAAACTTTGTAGGCTGATAGTTTCCTTACCAATCTATAGCCATTTTGAAGATCACATATCTATGAAGTCTTACGTAAATTTTTCATATTTTCGTACATAGAAATGCCCATCGATGGATATTCTAACAGAAATGTTATTGCGAAGAAAGTTCTACACGTAAACGTCGGACAGTAATGATCGAGGGAAAAGTAAATTAAATGTTAGTACTAAAATCCGTAGACTTTAAAATGCTCGTTAGAAATCATGAAACTTGTATCAAAAAGAGCGGGATAAAATAATGGGAATAGTAGATGGTCAATGAACTCCCGTACTACAAACTTTATTCCAAGTTTCTACCGAGTGTGGATGTTCTTTCAGATATTCTATTCATTTTTTCAATTACTACTTCATTTCTTCAATCTTGAAGCCATTTATAGAAAACTACAGTAAAAAGATGCGTTACTACATTGAATTCGAAAAAGAGCGAAAGTTTAAAGCTCAAACCAAAGAAGCTTCGGTTTTAGAACAGTTAAGCTTCTTAGACTTTCAACTGATACATCACCATACATCACCACAACAAAATTTCAGAAACAACATCTTCAGCAGAAGGAATAATTTCACCAGAATGAGGAGGGTCGCTGGCGGATGCCGCTGCGTGTGGAAGCGCCTCGTTAAAAATTTGATTATCGGCAAGCTATCAATGAAGGTCTGCAGGGCTGAGCCAACGCGTGACCGCCTCTCCTGAGACCAGAATGGTTAGAGCGAGCTCAGTAAATCAGAGTGTCATGGAGGAGTCACTGTCAGGAAACGCATCTCATTTAAAGAAGCCTTCGAAAGGATTTGTCTGGGGAACAGATCACGTGAGGCTGTCGGTAGAGCAGTGGAAAAAAATTATTTTCTATGATGAATCTAGCTTTCCATTGTTTTTCTCTAGATTAGATTTGAATCATTTAGAGCTAATCTTGAGGCCTACCTTCTCTCGGGGTATTGAAGGAATATATGTATGTCTGAATATGCCAACGTTGGGGACATAGATTATTGTACGTTTATGCATGTCGTCTTATTTCAATTCCATACTCATCCCACGTGTGTCCTCCTGGTTCGTAATTTTAAGCAACTTATTCAGCTATCGTTTTTTTAGTTATGCGTAACCTTATGCTTTTTTATGATTAACATCTATGTGCCGTAAATTAAAAATCCTTGCATTTAGGTATGTAGATTGCTCCAGAAGCCTTTCAGCTTGTTTTGGCCGACAAGTGGAGTATGGTCTGATTTCAATTTATTATATATCTGATTTCAATTTCTTCTGGCATTTCTCGCTTGATTTTAATACTGTGCCCGATACAAGATTCTTGTGATAAACAAATGTTTTAGCTTTCTACTCGGTATAAAGCTCCCTGTCGGCATGAAATGAGACCTAGAGACAGCGACGAGAGGTGAACCATTTGGTATCGACTGAGAAAATGGAGGTACTATGCAGTTGGTGTGTTCATACACAGGATCCCCTGTGCATAAAAACAAGTAAAAAACGGAGAAGAAGAAAAGCAAAGAAACGCTAGCAGAAAAGATTTCAAATTGAATGGGACAAAATAGGCGAGAACGATAAAAACCCGGAAAGCTTATATTCATAGCCGAGGTAACCTAACAGCGCATCCCACCTCCCCCCCGGAGACGCCAGTCCCCATAGCATCCGATAAACAAACCTAACTAACCTAACTCTATTGTGCATGCTATCGTCCCTGGGAGACGATTTCTTACTGCAAGACACGATAATGAGCTGAGACAAGCTGGAGAGGCTGTTAGCCTTCCCTCTCTTCTTCCAGTAATGAAAGTTTGAGGGAGAAAAAGGTAATTTAGGGGGGTGTTCAGGTGTCCCATTAGTTCGGTCCTTGCTTTCCATGGCAGGATCCCCATCAAGGATTACTTTAATGCTAGCGGACGCGCCTCACCAAAAATTACGGGACTAGTGATGCTAAATTCTCAAGATGCCCTCTTATTCACGGTAACTCTGACATGAAATTTTATTTTCAGCATCATTGATATGGACTGCCTTTGCTGACAGTCTCGTTATTTGTTTAGTAATATGGACCCCAGAACTCTCCACTATCTAATGCTTTGAGAGCGTGACAGAGAGATGGATGGACGGACCAACCAAGCCACACTGGGTTATTATTATTTAGTAATAATGCTAAACATTAAGTTCCCTCATGGCCTGAAAACTATTTAACGATGGTGGACAGATTTTTCAAGATGGGAATGTTCCACTATACACAGCACATTTAGATCGGGACCTGTTTGAAGGGAGTCACATCACAACTAATGATCCCTAAAATCTGTAAATTTTGAGATAAATATGAAAGCATTTATAGAGCACCTAGGGAAAACATGTTCAAAGTCACCGCCGTCTAACTCTGTCTGAAAATATCGCGTGGTTTTGCAGGGAAACTAGCTCAACAGTTTCCTCTAAATGAAGTCCAAAATCAGTGTGAATCTATTCCTCGGCCCATAAAAGTTATCACAAAGCTTCAGGAAGCTAAAATCATCATTCAAAAAATATTCATTGAATTATAGCGGTGAACCAGTAATTATTTCTTCCCCGAAAAACGTAATGAGATCTGAAAAAAGTAAATTGAATGTTCGGATTGAAGTCCGTAGACTTTTGGCTATTATTGGAAACTTATGAAAACTGTGGGGAGTTCTGATACTTCATCCAAAATACTTTATCGGAATCCCAATGCATTCTTAAGAATGACATTGCAGCTACCAGACACTTCTAAACTTCTAAAACGGGTAAATTGTATTTACAAAAATTCTTTAACGAGTTCCACAGCCAGTACAACAGTAGCTTGTCTGAGTTTGATAACCGAACGAACATTCGAATTCAATGACACAGCCCGTATTTCTGAGTAAAAAAATAACGTATCACGAAGGGACGTAGAAATCACGAATATAGATTACCTTATCTTCATTACTCGAGGATGTTGCTCTAATGCTATTACGCATGTTATAGATTTTCTGAAATAGATGTAGCAATTTATCTCAAGTTAATTTCTTACTCAGAAACAATTATCAAGTCAATACAGCAATATTGGTCGTATATAACCAGTTGGGTCGCTTTGCTTGTCGAGTTGTTTTGTTTTGTTGTGTCAAGGTTGTTTTTCTAGCAGTATGAAAATTGATGCTTCTCCAAATGACAACACACGCATTCTCCATTGATGCAAACGGGATGCTGCACTCAGGTTCTGTCTGAGGGAAGCAACAAGTTACAATTCTTGCACGAAAATCATTTCAAGTTCACCTCTAAACCAAGCCTGAGCAGACACAAGTACACGAGTACAGTTAGTAAGCTACCTTTACTTTCGTCGGTAGAGCTGATTCACGAAAAGCTATTGAATATTTTTCCCTCATCGTACCAAATTAATAGCTTAACTAATCGTAGTTTTGTGATATATTTTTTGAACGGGTAACTCACTTTAGGCTTGCCCTATAAAATGTGAACACAGGCAGAAGCTTCACCATCAAGTATAATATATCAGGTTCTCACATGAAGAGTGGAATTTAGAGTAGTTTTCTTCATCAACTACTCGGCTCGCAA
>VOMN01141351.1:0-22972 GCA_014899125.1 Orchestia grillus
AAATTTTTATTTACCCAAATGATACAACACGATTATTACACGTCTCTCATCCCAGGCCATTTACTTCACCATAGCCTCCCTGTTATCTTCTTATCATTTACAATATCTGTGTTGTAGATACATCGTATGAAAGTCACTTTACTGGAGATGCATAGGTACCCACCGTTCTATCCTAGCTACTTTGCATAGGTGGGGTAGAGAAGATAAAGAGAAGGTTCAAATTTTGTAACTCCTTGCCATTATGATGAACTTGCAAAAGTACCAGATTTTGCGCAGTTACTCATTTTGGTTAAAATTGTTGGTTTAAATCAAATAAATCGCTTTGTTTGTTGTGCACCCTATTAAAAATGATACTGTATTTGTCAGTCGTTTCTGGTGCCACGATCACATTGCTAACTGCAGCCTGGGTACCACCGTTACACACAGCCTGTGTACCACCGTCACACACAGCCTGTGTCCCACCGTTACACACAGCCTGTGTTCCACCGTCACACACAGCCTGTGTCCCACCGTCACACACAGCCTGTGTACCACCATCACACACAGCCTGTGTGCCACCGTTACATACAGCCTGTGTACCACCATCACACACAGCCTGTGTGCCACTGTTACACACAGCCTGTGTACCACCGTCACACACAGCCTGTGTCCCACTGTTACACACAGCCTGTGTACCACCGTCACACACAGCCTGTGTACCACTGTTACACACAGCCTGTGTACCACCGTCACACACAGCCTGTGTACCACTGTTACACACAGCCTGTGTACCACCGTCACACACAGCCTGTGTACCACTGTTACACACAGCCTGTGTACCACCGTCACACACAGCCTGTGTACCACCGTTACACACAGCCTGTGTACCACCGTCACACACAGCCTGTGTACCACCCTCACACACAGCCTGTGTACCACCCTCACACGCGACCTCGTCCACCAGGTGGTGATGCAGCAGCTGAAGGAGAAGCCTAAAGTGCGCCGTGTGGGCCTCACCAGCAGAGGGGCACCGATGAGGCCTCCGGCCGAGGTGCGGCACGAGGACTCAGTGGTGGGCAAGGTGAGGACTAATTTTGTGTCCGTTCCTAGCAGGGCGTAATTTCAGCAACCGAGTCCAAGACAAGGAAGGGCTCACATTTTCCTCCATAATGAGTGAATGGAAGAAAGGTTGCTTGCTCATTGAGTGACTAAAATGCCTGCAATTCCCTGTTGATAGTAATTTCTAAAGATTTATGGGACCATTTCTTGAAAATAATACTCTGAACAAAGAACATATGAGGCTCAAATTACACCCTGATTTTCTTGGGAATCTCGCGTGTGAGCTCAAAGTAAAAACCTACGAAAAAGTGATGCTTTTCCATAGTACGCGTAATAAGAAATGGAACTTATGCATGGTATTCAAAATATAGCCTTTCATATCAGTAAGCAATTTATTTTTTTAATATTGAAGACTGGTTTTGCGGACGCTTGCACATCACCAGGGTGTTAGGAGCAGTGTTGGCAGCAGTCACTCGGAGCTGGCGTGCAGTGGCGAAGGGGCTGGTGTCTGAAGCGTGGACTCCACCCCTGAAGTAATGCGGGCCTCTCTGCACCAGTTGTCGTTTTCTGTTGTTGTGAATCGAATTTTTACAGCCCTGAATTTTTTTAATATCAGTTCAGAGAATTTTTCCCGTTACTACCCGTGTAATCTGGTTCAATCGTCACAGTTTTTTATTCCAAAAATTCTTTTTTTGCTTGATTGAAACGGTTTAAGTTTGCGGAACTCTCATACTGGCGATCCTTGAAAGAATGGGTGTTTACTTGGTGTCTCATCTGTGCCGCAGCAGCTTCATTCGTCATGATTGCGTAGCATTGATATTGTGTGGAGTTGAGCTTTTGATCAGCTCATCACTTCAGTATATCTCTACCTGGTTTAGAATGCTGCTTCTATGTTAATATCTCACTAATGAAAAGTATGAAGCATTCATTCAAATTTATCTGTAGCATCTATTGGGCTCATATGTACTTAGATATATTGTACGTTTATTGACATTTGTTAAAACTATATTCCCCTCGGGGGCCAAAGGATAGACCATGGACAATAGGGTTATGTTAGGTTTGATTATCCTATGCTATGGGGACGCTGTTAGTCTACCTTAGCTTCAGTTAGGACTTCAGTCTTTTGTATCCACTTTGATCATTTCAATTTTCACACCTTCACTATCTTTATTTTGTCTTTTCTTCCTTTTCATTCTTAATTTATTCTTATGTTAAGGGGATCCTGTGGGGAACACACCTTGTGCTATGATTCCCCATTCTCAAGAGTCCATACTAAATGGTCCCTTCTTTTTGGTCCCTGCGGATCACATTTCGTGTGGAGAGATAGCTTTGAACTATAATTATAACTAACAAATAACTGATTGAAATATTTAATCCGTTGTATTTTATTTATCGTATGTTTTCCGATGACATGATACCCATTTTTTTGTATTTGCTTCATTAAGTTATTCAAAGCCGTGGCAGCCATTCCTTTGTATTCATTACATCATTTAATGGCGTGCTACTTATTTTCTTATATTCATTGACTTATGAAATACACAGACCTGGTATCGATTTCCCTATTACATCATGCAACACCAAGTACCGGCACCCATTTCCCCCTATCCACTGCATTGTGTAACACCAAGTACTGGCACCCATTTCCCCCAATCCACTGCATTGTGTAACACCAAGTACCAGCACCCATTTCCCCCAATCCGCTACACTCTGTAACACTCGAGTGCCCTCCCTCAGGTATGCAGCGGGTGCCCCTCGCCCACGCTGGGGGTGAACATCGCCATGGCCTACCTCCCCACGGCACTGTCCAAGGCTGGCACTGCTCTACAGGTGGTCGTGAGGGGCAAACCACAGCTGGCTACCGTCACCAAAATGCCTTTTGTGTCCACTAACTACTATGTTGTGTGAGGGCCCCTGTCTGGCTGGTGGTCGTCCTCGACCAGTAGTTTTTATGTCAGAAAATTGTCTTGCATAACTTTTATTTTCTCCGAAAGTTGGTGTTCCCATTAACTTGGGATTTTTCTGAATGGGTTCTACAGAGTTTTGAGTTCAGATAGTTCTGATTCTTTCTAATGTCACTGCCGTTCTTTTTAGTATTTTTTCCGTCCTTATCCATTTTTCTGTCTTTCCTAAATGCTCTTCTATTCATTCTAAATCCCCGTTTGCTTACATTGGGTGACATTGCTGTAGCCAGAACTGGAAACCTTACGATCACTCTCCAGCTGTCGCCTTACTATGTTAACTGTTGGGCGCCTGTAAATTCAGCTGAATATAATACGCAGTTTTGAGATAAGATTGTAAGGGATTGCAACTTTTCCGACTCTTGAGTGCCGTAGAATTTGTTAGCCCGAGCCACTGAAGCCCTAGCGAACCTGTGTTTGTACTACAACTTCTAGGAATATCTGTCTGACAACATCTTTGCACTCGACCATCTAACTCCACTGCGAGAGATGCACTTGTGTTCCTACTCGCAGCTGTCGTATCTTGTGCCAATTTCTTATGTTCCTACTCGCAGCTATCGTATGTTGTGCCAATTTCTTGTGTTCCTACTCGCAGCTATCGTATCTTGTGCTAATTTCTTGTGTTCTTACTCGGAGCTATCGTATGTTGTGCCAATTTCTTGTGTTCCTACTCGCAGCTATCGTATCTTGTGCTAATTTCTTGTGTTCTTACTCGGAGCTATCGTATGTTGTGCCAATTTCTTGTGTTCCTACTTGCAGCTATCGTATCTTGTGCTAATTTCTTGTGTTCTTACTCGGAGCTATCGTATGTTGTGCCAATTTCTTGTGTTCCTACTTGCAGCTATCGTATCTTGTGCTAATTTCTTGTGTTCTTACTCGGAGCTATCGTATGTTGTGCCAATTTCTTGTGTTCCTACTCGCAGCTATCGTACGTTGTGCCAATTTCTTGTGTTCCTACTCGCAGCTATCGTATGTTGTGCCAGTTTAAGCCTAGGGAAACTTCCGAGGTCACCACCTCCTTGCATTTGCTTCTCTGATCATGACGTAAATAATCCCGAGCTTTGCCCTGTTGTTGTGGAAGGCTTTGTTATATAACTGGGACTTTGGATTTTAACGTAAAATATTTTGAAATTTTTTATAGTAGTTTTATGTGGTGATCGGCAGTCGGTTTTAAGTATGAATGGAATTCCAATATTGTGCACTGTGCTTCAGATAAAAAAATTTTCACTGCTCTAGGCTTGATATCTCCACTGTAATTTTGGTCCTTTTATGTGCTATATTATTGTGCTCAAATTTTAATTCAAATTCTTGCACTGGGGACTCTGGATTTGGACCTAGCATTCTTCAAAAATTAGTTTTGATTTAATTTTAGTGACGTGTGTTTTAAGACCTTGTGTTCCTCATGGCACTGAAGGCTTCCTGGGTTGTGATTGTATTTGGGTTGTACATATTTGTAACTGTGTTGTTTTCTCGTATTTCATTCCTAGTTTAAAAGCTTCCAAACAGCCACGTTCCTCTTATTGAGTAAATTCTATAGGCTAGTGCTAGTGCAAATACTAGGTTTTGCCACCCTTTTTCCGTATCTGGTGCGGACACTCACGCTGTTGGTGCTATGTGAAGCAGTGGTTTCTGAGTTTGATGATGTTTATCCCTTCGAAGAAGTTAAGAACAGCCGTTATTTCTGCATCTTATTTAGGGTGGGTCAAAAATAATGATCTCATTTTGATACGTGTTTGGTATCATGATTACCCATTTTAAATTTTTTCCGTTTTTATGCTAATACGCAGTTGTTGTTTGCATGCTTCGTTGGTCTTTCTGTAACGCTCTTGAGGATTTAAATAGGAAAAAATCATGGTTCCATATTCCAAAACTAATAGCTAGACTGTCATATAAGGCTGTCCCTATCAGTGATACTGAAAATATTATTGCATGTCAGAGTTGCCGTAAATATGAGGGCATCTTAAGAATTTAATATCATTTTTCCCGCTAGTTTTGGCGGGGTGCGTTTACTAGTACATCAAATAATGCTTTAGAGTCCTAAGCCTTATAAATATGGAAATAGATCGTCATGACACCTAGTTAAGTCAATTGAAAAGGTTCATTCTTTTTGACTCGTCCTGTACGAGCAATAGTAGCTGTGCTGGAGAGGAAAGGTGCTGGCTGTGTTCGACAAGGTGTCTCCAGAGTTGGTGCCAGATATACAAGGTATCCACGAAATAATGTACCCGATCGTGTTACGAATTAACTAGACCATCCGTAAACCGATAGGTCGATTTTATAGTCCCGCTCGAGCCTTCAGGGATTCTTCTTTATTTCCTAACAAATATCTAAAGCCATGGAACATAATTCAGTATTCACTTTAGTCACAATGAACCGTAACCGTGATACGATGAAAAACCCCCATTTAATTAACGAGAGTCACGAGTAATAAATTTCTGACCTGTGTTATTACTGAAAAGTGTGCACAGCTTCAAACAAGTCAAATGACCAGAGCTTCAGTACGCGTCCCGATATAAATGACCATTTAGCAAAGTTTATTCTTAAAGTGAATGGATTTTTGAGTGAAGCTGCTCCTCATCGTGTCCTTTGAGTCAACTATTCATAAACAAACTATATTGACTAAAATACTGTCATGGCGTATTCTATTAAACGAGAGATTTAGGTTCCTTTAGGTTACATCAATTTACAGTTTCATATTCAGTATCCTATTTACGACACTCGCATATCGGCGCCGCTTGCATTAATGTTCTTTATGGTGATACGTGCAAAGTGTTGCAGACGAAAAAAATTGTGTATTTTGCAAGTACACGACGGCTATTTTTATACTACAGCGGGAATAGGTAGATAATATGTATCTAGGATACCGTACCAGAGTTTAATTCAGATATATTACTTTATAGCTTCTATGCCGTTAAAATGGAGCTCAATAAACATAACTGGATTTAATATTTAAAAATCAGCGTGTATGTTTTTCGTAGATGCCCTGTATGGTGATGTAGTTTTTGTGATCTATAAACATATATTTCTCACTACGTCTCGTTTCCAGGATTGAGAGATCACAATAAACGTTCTACTGGATTTGTTTCAATTCTGTGTAGGTGTATCGAATGTCATTTTATACTCATTATTGTAAGTGTAACGGCTTAATTTTTGTCATAGTCTGAGAATTTTATTTTTAGAAATGTAGTGGATTTGTATCTAGCGAGTGTTTGTAAATTTTTGAACTTCTATTAAAATGTTTGCTGTGCAGTAGAAGATACTTCAACGTAACTCAGTTTATCGAGTGCTGTGATATGAAGGTGCCTTAAATGACTCATCGCTTGTAAATGTTGACTTTTGCTCTAGTCCTTTCATTATATTGGAGTTTATTACTTCGAGTCAGGAATATCATTAGTGCAAGATACTGGCATGCTGTATCACGCAAGAGTGCAGCTTTAACATCAGCCCGTGACGTGCGCTTTAGCTTCTGAGATCGTACATTAAGTCCAATTTTTATGCTGCACTTTTTAGTGGTTACGACGCCTCGTGCAATTTGAGACTCCATAATTCTTGGTAGTGCAATTTGAGACTCCATAATTTTTTGTAGTGCAATTATAGACTCCATAATTCTCTGTGGTGCAATTCGAGACTCCATAATTCTCTGTTGTGCAATTTGAGTCTCCATAATTCTCTGTGGTGCAATTTTAGACTCCATATTTCTTAGTTTGTAGGAAGATTTGCGAGAAGATAAGCCTTATATTCACATATTCACAGCTGTGACGACCAATCCTCAGGTGCAGCCACCAAAAGCCTCCTGCGGCGCTCATGAGAAATGAGCCTCGCGTAAACTTTCTCTTGTGGACTCCTAAATTTACACCCTGCTCCCTCCTGCAGACGCGCTCGCGTGTTGGCGGTTCCGTAGTTTTTGTTCTAAAAAAATATCATTGCCAACTTGAACTGACACCTCGTAATTCCGAACTTGTCATTGCTGCTCATCGGAAATTTTCTGTGACAAGTTAACTGACAGTGAAGCCAGATGATGGTAAAATATCCAGATTTCGGGTAAATTGCCCTTCAGAGTTAGGGAAATGAATTCCCCCTTCCTCATTTCCCAAGCACTATTCCATCTTCATAACACAGCACATCATTTCTGCGGTGCAACGAGCCGTGACGTTCGGTTTAGTTTGTCTTGTGTTGAGGTGGGTGGACCGGTGGCCTCACTCATTGTGAGGTGGGTGGACCGGTGGCCTCACTCATTGTGAGGTGGGTGGACTGGTGGCCTCACTCATTGTGAAGCCTTTCCAAGCCGTGGCTCGGTTGACTTCAATTGAAAAATAGTTTCTGATTTGTGTGTTGCCTAAACTCTTTGTGTCGTACGTGAAACTTATACTTTAGTTTAAAATTATTGATTCGAAGAAATCTTGCCATTTTATGTGCCTTTTTAAAATATTCCTTTAATGTTTCGCCCGTGCTCACTCAACTGGTCAACGCCTGCTTGTGTACGTGCCCGATTTTTCTGAGTAATAACTACCAAGATATTAGAAAAGCCTTTAATAACTTTGCTTTAGGTTGATGGTGTCTGCAGTAATTTGGGTAAGATGCTCATATTATTTATGAAATGCTCATTTATTATTTTTATGTCCCTCATTTACGTACCGGTCCGAAGATGCTGCTCGTCTGCCAGTTTATCATCGCCATCCCACTATACGTATAATAATGTATTATAACTGTCACGCTCTTAAGGATTTAGATACGAGAATATTCCCGGGTCCGTATCTCGAACCAATCAGCGAGACTATCGGTGAAGGCACTCCGTATCAGTGACACTGCAACTAACAATATTTTATGTGAGAGTTACCATAAATAAAAGGGCATCTTAAGAAATTAACATCGTTTGTGTTTCTATTTTTGGCGGGACGCTTCCACTAGTCCTGTTAATATTTACCTTCCTAAGGACTTCCTCTGGAACCCATTGCAATATCTTTAAAGAAAACTCATGTATTCTACCCATTTCCGAATTTCTGGTATCAATTCTCTATATTTATTGGTGAATTAGTAGTGAACGTAGAACTTAAAGAGCGGTGCGAGACAGACTCGCGCTCTCATTACCGCAACACCAACAGTGGTCGGGAACTGCTGTGCTGGTATCGTCGACTACCTTAGCAGAATTCTGAATAATCTATTCTCATACTAGCGTGTTGAAAACAAATTATCCTCTATAGCTCTGTGTGATTGGAGTTAACAAACTGTTCATGGTAACCTTCTGATATTTTGAGAGCACTCGTCAAACTCGATTTGACGGAGAACATTGCGAGCCAGGGAATTTTCTACTCAACTTTCTCAAAGTTGAGCGCCTCCTAATTACCGTTTTTTTATTAGACACTTCAGTGTAAAAGAAAAATAACAGTGTAGCAAAAGTGAAGCGATGATTCTTCACCGAGTTTTAGAGCTAGACATCAAGCACGAAGAGCTATTTCTTGGAAGGGCTTAAATGCAAGATGTGAAGAGCGCTGTGCAAATTTAATTGCAATTCTGTTCGGTCTCGGCCTCGTGTGGGCATGGGAAGATGGTGTTGAAGTATCTTTGTAATTTCTGTAGTATGTGTCTTTTAGATTCTTAAAATTAAGTGAAAATATAATCTTGTGCGTGATTTGCGATATAATTTGCGTGATTCTCAAATTCACAATTGTATTTTTTATTATCGAATTTTTCCAATATTCTACTAGTTAATATGGTCAAGCTCGTCTGTGGTTTCTCGCTCAAAATGTTATTCATTAGTTGCTGCGTAAAATTTTATTAGACAGTCATCTGACATAAACTAATACTAATCTGCAATTTCACTGTGGCTTGAAGTTGGTGTGGACTTGCGGTAGTTATGTTTGAAGGCCGTATTGCAGGTACAGTTTCAGACACAAATACTGAACTTGCTGCATGAGCTGACGCGCCTCTGTAATAACGCCTCTGGGACTTCCGCCGTACTGAGCCGTGAATTGAGTCAGCGTTTATGATATGATAATGAGCCCGTTCTTCCTGATTCCTTTAATGGCTTTAAAATAATCGTTGTGAAAAAGCGACGTCTTTATACAATTACTTGACAGTCTTAACCTTTTGATGGCTGAATTTGATTGAAAATGGTTTTTGTACGTACTGCGGTTCAATTATTAGCTCATCGACTGCATGAAATTGGTCCAGAAAAGGTGTTGTTCGTAACTTACCTCGTGTTATTGTGCGATCCTCTGAAGTTGTGCGGTGGTGAAAACCTTCATATTCTTTAGTACAGTGTCGGTTGCGTTGGTGCGAGTATATTTGACCTTCTTTGTTGTGTGTTCTTGTCCAAGGATGTCCAACTACCTGGTGGGGCTTTGATGAAGTTGTGCGCCTGGCTAACGTGAAAAGAAATGGCATTTATTCCGATATCGGTCACAAGCAAAGCATGGAACCAATCTTTTTCAAGGAGTGATACAGCCTTTAACAATAAGCGTGGACGACGTCACGCAGAGATTTACAGAGTTGTGATTTTTAATTCGCTGCCCTATGGTTCAGCGCTAATATGGTAGCTGATCGCTCACTGCGATAGGACGAAAGTAGTGTAAAACTAAAATTATTGTATAAATGCGTGGAATATTCCATTATATGCGGTGAAATAAAAAGTTGCGTATGAAAGAAGACTATAAACATAACATAAAGTTTAACATGGGGCAAAGTGCCTATATGGAATGAAACTGTGATATCTTAAAGTTGAGTTATGGTAGAATTACATCTCTTGATCCTTGTGATATATTACTACAGTTTATTACGGATCCTACTACGAGAGATGACGGTATAAGAATTGCTACTGTTTGTTACGGATACTACTACGAGAGATAACGGTATAAGAATTGAAACGTAAATGGTTGCGCATGTGAACGTAAACATTTATACTTGGGTATATTTAAACGCAATGAGGCATCGATGATTTAAAAAAGAGGTGTAGTATAACAAGAATTTCAAGGCTCTATATTTCCTAGTCCTAGTGTAACATCAACTAACATTGCCACTAGCGCTTCACCCTCCTCGGGCGTAATGTTTGCCAGTACCTGGAGCTTCACTGAGTCGTGCATAAATGATTAATGGAGGCATGTATTGAAACGTATGTTAGGCAAAACTAACGAATAAATAGGCATAGTGCACAGCAGGATATATGATAACTTGATGTTACTTCTCATGGACTATTACGCAGTGATTTTAAGTGTTAGCTCTCGGATATCTTTAAAAATAAGAAGAAGAAAAGAGAAATAAAAGCAGAATGAAGCAGCATCCAGCTTTTCAGTAAATGGAACCATGATGGCTGAGTTGAACCAAATAAGCCTTTCGTTGTTATTTTAAGGCTTCACATTATTATCCTCTATGTTTCTACTTTACGTATTCATATTTATAATAGTTTATATTGTTTCTAAACATGATTTCAGTCCCTTTACATATTTTTTGAAAGGGTTCTACTGAATGACCCTACTGAATCCTATTCATTGAACATGAACGAAAGAATAGAGGAGGAGGGCTCCATGGCGTGCTGCTAGCGTGATGGCCTCGTAACCGAGAGGACCNCCCAGTTGTTAAATCTCAGACTTTTATTGCCGATTGCAAATCTACAATAACTTCACGAGCTGTGATAGGATTTGTCACTATCTTTGAAGCCTATGTGGGCTCATTTGAATGCAATATAAAGTAATCACGTTATTTCAGGGTTCATAAGAGTTTTACATTGCATACAAGAGCAGTTGTTAATTGATTTAGGAAATACCTAAATTTACGAGTGATTTTTCTGTCTGTAAGAATTTCTAGCGTGTAATTGCGGTTGCTATCCAAAGGTTCACCTCCAATAACTTTTCTGTTTCCTTTCTT
The DNA here is from genome assembly GCA_014899125.1 of Orchestia grillus. Lineage (NCBI taxonomy): Eukaryota > Metazoa > Arthropoda > Malacostraca > Amphipoda > Talitridae > Orchestia > Orchestia grillus. The sequence continues at coordinate 10,857 of VOMN01141351.1, forward strand.
ACTTTATGATGACTGGCCCTCATTCCAATTAAGCTGTTCTTCAAACTGTTACCTGAACACAGAGGAAATAATTGAATCCATGCTTGAGCGCGTACACTAGATTCAATCTCGACTAGAAAAAACGGTGTTATTCCAAGTTATTATTTTATGCATAAGCGGAAGATAAAGATGCTACCAATGCAAGTTGACAATTTAAAGATTCCACACTTATTATCAGTTTGCGATAACTCAACTTGAAATTCGTCTAATACGAAGAAATCGCTGTCCTCAGCATTTGTATTCGAAATTACAAGTTTATATTATTACCCGAACGATATTATTTCAACAATTAATGTAAATATTCACGTTCATTTACAATTACATATTTAATTCTTGGGCTCATCCAGTGGGACTTTCCCAAGCAGAACTTCAGTGTGAGATTTGGAGCCAGTTCAAAACATTGCACGCGAATTGCAATGGCTATTCCATTGCTCTTTGCATTACTGCTCCTTTATGGCTGTGGAAACTCATCGAAACTGAATGTACCCAGAGTTCTTCTTTCGTATAATTATGATATTCCTTCAAATTTTACTCTAAAAGTTATTGAAGGAGGTTGCTACAGCTGGTGAGTCATTCTCTGGTTGCTGTTGTTTGAATTAGCCTTTGCGTGGGGTATTGGAGACTAATATATTGCTTGTTAAAATTTATGCCCTGAAGACTCTCTCTCAGATAATTTGGCGACACTACAAAATTTCTCAAATTTAATGCGCATTGGCTCCCCTCTTATGCGGCGGTTCGACTTATATTCTTTATTTTTGGGTTTGAAACATGGATAATGCACGCTCAGTACTATTATGATTGATTTGTTTCAGGCAATAGAACGCATAATAGGCATTATTAGAGTATATATGATATCAGCTTATTGTAGTAAGTACAAAATATCTAAATTTGTAAAAATGCCTTGCAATTTTACACTCTCTTTGCTTAATGTTAGTCTAAATCTGTGGACAATCTGGCAATAAGTTAGGTTTTATAAACCAAATTATTTTTTTGAATAATACAGAGTGTTCCAGAAGTAACTGATCCTTGCATTGATGAGTAAACAGGATATCAAGTTATTTGGTATCCTATTAAAATATGGTATTCTAATTAAAGGTTCAGTTACTTTTGGCCACTCTGGATCCATGTATAGATAGGTTTGCTTTTAACTTGATTTAGTTAGTAACTGTATATTGGTTTCTAGAATTTCATTCTTACATAGGGGAAGTGAATTCCCAGTTCAAAATATATATTTTTTATTTATTATAGATATATATATATATGATCACTGATTCATGTTTTGAAATCATTATTGATAAATATATATTTTATTTTACTTATATATTGATTGCTAATTTGCTATATAGTTGAGTGATGTGAATAGGACTGCATATATTGATATTGCTGGCTATTATTTTGAGTTTCAAAAGAGTACTCAACAAAACTGGGTGGTAGGTACTGTGATAAGAGGGGACTGACTAACAATGGTTATTACTAGAAACTATGTTGTCTAACATAGAACAAAAAAACTTGAAAGTCCTTTGTTTGTCCAAAAGTAAGAAAAAGGTAATAAATTTAGATATATGACAATGGTTAACTATAGATTTGAAAGTCTTCTGTGTTAACCAACTTTTCTTCCTGTTTGTGAGGCACTGCAGTCTGAGCTCCCATGGCCTAAAAAAACTGAGTTTCATGTAAATATTTTATCATCAATTCCTACAATTGCATCCTGGATTTTATTGCTAATGTTGCTGATCATTTTTTTCAGGCGCAGCACCCGTGGCAGTGAAGTGCTGGTGCAGCCTGTCGTTGGTGATGACGGTTGTGCAACGGAGGCTGTTGTGTCGGCGGTCACTCGGTCTCCTGCTAGACAAACGGCCATCATTTTGGCTTCTGATGTTGGTTGGTGGCTTATCAAGTTGAAGAGTTTGACTACTTAGTTGCTTATAACAGTTAACCCTTGCAACAATGGACTGAAATCAGTGAGAAGCAATCCTATAATGCTGGACCTGTAGGCATCATTGAAAGATGTTTTGAAGAACTTGAGGCACTTACTAACTCACAAGAAAGATCAAACCATAATTTTTTGAGTCACTTTTTGAGATTGATCAAGTTAGATAGTTTCAGACATCGCAATTGTTCTGAAGTCTGTTGAAATGAGGTCCATTGTACTGAAAGTCATTTGTAATATCATACCTCTGTCAGAAAGTATTATGTGAAGAATAGCATACCAGTGAATGAAATGAGTACCACCTGCTCAATTGTGTTCTAACATTACTAATTTACCTAAATTTCTTCATAATGTCATGTACCATTACATTTTATTCGAATTTTGGGTTGTGATATTCTGAAATTTCACAAAATCACTTGTATTACTAATTTTCATTAGTATTCAGATCTTTCACAAGTACCTAATGTTTTTTAATTTTCACAGCAATTTATTGATTTTCAAGACTAATTTAATTGCATTTAATTTCTCATGCAGGATGCATCATTGAAAGAAAAATTTTAATTTGATGATGTTTTGGTTGTTCTAAAGTTTGAAATCATGCCTGTGTTATGTTTTTTACCTCTATTTCTTCAATTTTGACTTTGATTGATTTTTCAAAATCCTTTTGTGTGGTGCATCAATGAGGAGTTTGTAGTCACAATGCAATGCATTCTCATTGATAAGTAAATCTATTCTCACCCAAGGCCCTTGAGGAAACACACTAAGTGTATTTTTTTTCCATGATCATATATTTTTGCATTTCAGTAGGTTTTTCTACAAACCTTTACTACACCCAGTCCCCCTCGTGCCCTAGCTTTCAAATTGCCCTATCCAACTGTAGTGCTGTCAGTCATAGAACCTGTGAGGTCAGCATGCTAGTCTCTGAGCAGCAAGTAGTGCATTGCTCTACAAATGTATGAATGATGAGGTTTTGTGAAGAATGTGTATGGCCAATGAAGTTGATTCATATTCGTGCACAACTTAATCCTATTAGAAGGAATTTTTCCTTTAGGACAGTGCTGAGTAATGGTTAATGTGTCACAGTGTGTGCAGTTTCTATTCAGATATGCTGTTCTAATTTTAAATTGTTTCAGCGAGTGGTGTCACTCTCCGCTGTGATGTCATCATCGACAGCGTCAGTCGCCTGGAAATTGTGACCACCACTCGAGAGCTGTATGTGGAGGAGGCCCCAGAGGAGTTTGAAGTGAGGGCCTATGATGATCAAGGCAACGAATTCTCATCTTTGAATGGCCTCAAGTTCAACTGGCAGCTGGAAAATGTGGCTGGCCAGCAAAGAGCTGTGCCTGCACATGCCATTCTCAGGTATGATGACTTCTTAGCTTGAAATATGTAACATTAACTGTATTTGATGCATAATGAAGCAGGAAATCAAACGAGGCTTTAGGCTCGACTTCTTGAGTGGCTACTTAGAAGTTGGTACAAATTTACCATGATGGATTTCGAAGCGGATAAGACTCTCATTTGCGTCTTTTCTGGTAGCTGAGTGACCACTGTCTCAAAATCATGCACTAGAATGAAGAGTTTCCCTTTATTTTTGTGCACTTTAATACCCTTGTTTTATGTCCATCAGCAGTTAACTTGACACCGTTCCACAGATTCATGCGATTCTCCGAGTCCCCTTACAAAACTCCCGCTGCGATAGGCGCATTGGAGCAGCAGGGGCACCAGGGCTCTCAGGTGCTAGTGGAGGGCAAGCAGACGGGCATTGCTCGTCTCAAGGCGTCCATCTCCCACCCTGCATACAACTCTTTGCCTCCTGCTACTGTCACCCTCATGGTGGTCGCCAACCTGCTCTTGGAGCCTCAAGATGTGTACGTCCTGCCCAACACGCCCGTCGTCTACACCGTGTACCACCTCAAGCAGGGCATTTTGCATCCTGTTCCGCTCCAGCCCTCGCATTACTACTTGCAGGTCTGTCTTATGATGAATTTATTGCAGGCATTGGGTTTGACATTGCATTTGATTCTGCCTGAGTCTTTAATGCCGTCTCTGTTTGTGCGCTTTAGTATTTCCCGTTTTTTGTCTTCTGGGCATTTATTGCAGACTTACCTGACAGATATTTTCATACTTAAGAAATGGTATTCAAAGAAAACTGATAATTTACCTGATAGTTTACTATATTACTCGCATACTCCTTACTTCATTGAAGCTTTAAAAATTGTTTGAATATCATGAATCTAATTTGTAATTTTACTGTTAACACATGTGAAGTTTTGTCTTTACAATTTAGTGCTTGTATATTTTTAATTTTACTTGAAACTAATGTGTTAAAATGTATCTCGTTTCTGTGTTACCGCATCAATATCATTCTTTTAGCTATTCATTTCTTCATTGGTAGAATGACGTGTATTGGTAAATTTGGTCCATATGAAACATCTGTATATGTTTTACCTTTGCTTCTTCTATCAATGGATTTTTCAGTATTTTTCTCATGTGACTTCTTTCTGCCTAGGTGGAAAATAGTGACATCGGCGAGCTCCAAGCGAACGGTATCACAGTCATCAGCCAGGGTATTGGTCAGACGAAGGTGGTTCTCGAAGATAGTAACGTCAAAGCCTCAGGAAGCATAAAGCAACCTAGTGCAAATTACCACGTAGTCGAGCCTGGGTACTTGATCATTGAAATCGAACCTGGCAATAAACCCAGTCTTATTGTTGGCAAGCCAAGCGCCTTCCATGTACACCTCCATGACGACAACAACAACCGTGTTTACCTGTCGGACAGCCTTGTCATCAACACGGTTGTGCCCAGGGAGTACTTCTCGAGCGAGGAAGTCCGTCCTAATGGCACTTTTGTTGCTGGCCTACCTCGCAAAGAAGGCAAGATGACAGTGACAGCAACTCTTAGTGAATACATGCTGAAAGGAGAGGTTGTCACTGTCAGCCCTCCTCTGAAAGCTGCTGTGGATGTGCAAATTTTTTCTCCCCTCGCCGTGTCCCCAAAGTACACACTCCTTCCATGGGACGAGATCACTAAGCCCCAGCATTCCGTGCAGCTTCTCACCGAAGGTGGGTCTGGACACGTGGTGTGGAGCTCGAACGCTTCTGACATCGGCAGCATAAACAAACTTGGTCTCGTCTCGACAGCCAAACTTGGAGAAGTGCTTATTACCGCCTCTATGGCAGAGAACTACGCCAACCGCGACACAGCTTTCATTGTGATCAGGGAGATCATGGGGCTGAAGCTGGTAGAGGGTTACAGAGAGCTCGTTATTGACGACCTTTTAGTACTGGGCATAGCTGCACTCGTTTCTCCTGTCGACAGCAAGAGTGTGTTTTCCTTGTGTGATATGCTGCGTTACAGGGTGGTGGTTGTGAACCCGGACTTCTCTGCTTTATCCAAGATTAGACCAAAGGAACTAGAAGGTTCTTGTGCATCTCTGGATTTAATTTCAGATCGCCCTGGATTTTCAGAAGTGAAAGTGTCCTATACAACTGCTGATAAAGATGAGTTACTGGCTTCAACCACTGTAGGAGCGTTCAAACCCCTCGCTGTTACTTTACCGAAGTCTGGAGATCTTGTCTTGGCTCTTGGAACTGGTTATTTGATACACTTCGAGGGAGGACCTCTCCCATGGATACACAAACCCAGTGGCCATTTTGCACGATTCAACATAGAAGATAACGACCTTATTCGCAGTTATCTTGATGGTAGTGGTCGGAGTAGTGGCAGGTACAGCATTTATGTTGAGTGTGTTCAGTTAGGAGAGACCAAAGTGACTCTGACTGTGGGGAACACTCCGTCAGCCACTCTACCTCAGCCAAAAGAAAGCACGGCTACGGCGAGTGTTATCTGTGCATACCCGGAAGCCCTTCAGTTGGGAGTTATAGGAGCTGATGTTCTTCCCTGCCCTCTGCACCAGCACGGATCTGCTGTTGCGAGCTGTCACAGCATCGTGCCTCTGAGTGTGACTGTTCGTGATGCTCATGGCAACAGACTGGACAATATTTCGTCTCTTTCCTTCACCTGGAGCTCAGAACAAGACAACCTAGCCTCCCTGCCTGACGATGGGTTCCTCCAGACACACGAAACAGGCGTGGCTTATGGAGCCCTCGTTCCTCGAGGTCTTGCTGGTGAGCTCACCGTGAGTGTAACTATGGTAGAGGGAACCGTCCGCTCGTCCCTTCTTCTTCGCCTCGTACCGCCTCCTTCCCTGCGTCCTCAACACTTGGTCCTACACCACCACCTCAGCAGCACCGGGGATTTACGCGTCGTGGGGGGCTCGGGATACTTTGAGCTCTTGCCTCTTGATGCTAAGTTGAAGTCCCACTCTTTTGCGTCATCCTTCAATTTGTCCAAGGACCCCAAGACCGTTGCTGAAGTTTTGTACCATGCTACAAACACCAGCATGTTTGTGTCAGCCAAGGGTCTTGGAAGTCGGCTGATTAGCATCAGGGACTTGTGCTTGCCTGACTTGTCAGATGCGCCTTCTGCTATGGTGACTGTGGCTGCACCTTCGAGCGTGGCCCTCGTGGTGCCGCCAACGGTAGAAAAGGGCAATAGCGTAGAGGCTCTTCTACAGCTTGTGTCTGCTGAAGGTTACGTTGTACCAATCCTGCCTAGCCTCATGCAGTTTTCTGTCGTTGCTAAAGATAATCTTGTGTCTCTGAAATACACCAGGATATCCCAAGATGGTGGGGCCGTTTATGAAGTTACTGGCTTAGCTGTTGGAGACACTTCTTTGCGAGGTTCCATTCACGATGTTAGTAGCGTAAGTGGAACATCATCTCTCCCTCAAGGCCACCGTTTGGTGTCTAGCTATGAACCTGTGCACGTGTTTCCTCCTCTCCGCCTACAACCACGATATGTAACTCTCGTGGTGGGCGCCAAGTACCAAGTGCGTGCTACCGGCGGCCCCTCGTCGTCAGTGTTGAGATACCAAAGCAGCAACTCGAGCGTGTGTGAGCTCGGGCCTAACTCCGGCGTGGTGACTGCGGCCATGGTCGGCAACTCAACCGTCACCGTCACTGCCAAGCTTCCTTCCAGCTTCATGCCTGGCGACCACGTGATGCTGTGCAAAGATGTGGTTTTCATACGTGTTGTAACCCTGAGTAGTATTGAACTGGTGGCACCGACCTCTCATCTCGAGGCAGGAACTGCCATGCCTGTACACGTTCTTGGACGCACCCTCAACGCCACGGAAATTCAAGTTAATGGCCATCATGTTCCATCTACTGTGGAACTAACCCCTTTGAGTTTTGCTTCTGCTGAGCCACCTCTTCTTTTCCGATGGTCCAACTCGGACAGTGGAGTGGCAGAGCTGGACCACGTGCTTACTGATAACGGTATCGAGTCCAGTAGTGTCAACAGCGCCGCCATGGTCGTAAGAACCAAGGCACCAGGAGTGGCAACCATCAGTGTTAGCGTCTCCATATTGCATCCTGCTACGTCACGATTCACCGCCCAGATTCTTGATGATGCTACCCTGACTGCGACTTTCACACTGACCGTATTTCAGCCTCTCTCGTTGGTCGCGCCTCCTGCAGACTCGGCCAGACTCCTGTTATCTCCAGGATCGCATTTTAAGCTCAAGACAAACAGAGATAGTGAAAGCATCGTCGCATTCGTAGATGCCTCTTCATGCCCTATTGAATCAAAAGATTCGTTGCTCAACTATAGCACCAACAGCCGCATCGCATCTTTAGAAAAGAACACTGTAGAAGCTGGGAACATGACTGGAGTCGCTTCAGTCCTGGTGTCTGCCAAAGAAAGTTGTGGTGTTGTCCAGCACACATCTCTGCTTGTAGAGGTACGCGAAGTATGCTATGTCTTGGCTACAGCATCACCCATTCTCGCAAGTGCCGACAATAAAGTAAAAGCATCCAATGTTGCCGTCGGGGCCATACTTCCTTTTCAAATTTCCTATCATGACTGCACGGGGCGTACTTTCGATGCCATAAGTCAAACAGACCTGCGAGTTATGTCCAACAGAGAGGATCTCATCCTTCACAAGTCTGACCACACCCAGCACGTCGAGCTGCGTGTCAGGGGTGCAGGCCAAACCGTCCTGGCGGCCACGCTGGTGGCGTCAGAAGGCAATCAGCTGCTGCAGCATTTCTTCAGAGTGCCGTCTGGCTTTGCCATTGTTCCGCATCAGGTTTGTTGCTTACAATTTCCGCTCTTTTCCATGTGGGATGGATCGAGCTGATATGAATCTTAATGCGAACATTAGTCTCTCCGGTGACAGTGGTACTCATGCGTTTCTGTTAGTGTCTTACTGGAATCCGCTCGTCTATTGTGATTAAATTGCATCTAGCCTTAGATTAGGTTTGAGCGAAACCGAATGTACTTGTCAACATACCAAGAAGCAGGATAAATAATTCAGTGAAATAACCATATCAATCATTAGCCAAGGAAATGAATGTACAGCGTCTGGTATCAAAGTACTCTATAACGTCCTATCAATTCTAATATCACTAGGAGACGCGCCTTGCCAAAAATGGCGGGACAAATAATGTTAAATTCTTTTACGGTATTGCTCAATATTAAATATTCTTATTTGCAGTATCACTGATACAAACTGGACTCAATTATCTAACAGTCTCGCTGATTGGTTAGAGATCCAGTCCCGAGAATTTTCTCGTCTAAATCCTTGAGAGCGTGACAGAGACGAACGGACCAATCAACCAACCTAGCAAGCAAGACTAGACTATGATTATATAGTGGGATAAGCGAATAGATTCTATGCAAGAGTTAACACATCACTCTGTCCCAGAACTGCGTTGCAGTCGGCCAGCCTGTGTGCCTGAAATCCTCTGTGGACGGCAGCGCTGGAGAGGCAGGTTCGTGGGAAGCGGCTGATGGAGTGGAGGTGGAGCCGGAGGCTGGAGTTGCCCTCTCCCTCACTCCAGGCGCTGCTCATGTCTTCTACTCCTTCAGTAGCAAGGAAACGCGGCAAACCCTCGCAGGGGAGTTTGTTGTGCGGCCCATCACTGAGGTAAGCCACGGCCTGATGTGGCGCTAATGGGGAAATTATTTTCTCCACAGTATCATGTGAAGACTGGCGTCTGATGCTTGAGTTAGGTTCGCCTTTTAGGTAGTAGCGTCATTGTGTATGATGAGCACTACTCCAGTTATTTTAAGGAACTCGTTTTCTTTACTGGAGGATCACTGTGTGCAATGTGCACTCCAAGGATTTTGAAGAATTGATTTCATTTAATACACCTGTCTTCTCTCTTGATATAGTGCATAAATGTGGGAGGTAAGTATGACTGGTGCTTTATTATTTCAGGATATTTGGGGACTTACGGAACTTAGACATTCCTGATTCTGTTGCAAAAAGACTAAATTTGTTTCGTTTTAATGTTCAAGGCGAGGAACATCTTTCATTTGACGACTCTAGATATGTTTCTCGTATTTTTCCGAACCGTAACTGCACCTTCGAGAGTGTGAGCGGTGATGCCTGTTTTCTTGTGTTGCTCAGCTCGTCATTGTGCCTCCTGGAGACGCCCTCAGCGACGGGGTGCTGGGTGACAGCATCACAGCTGACGTCTCCCTCAAGTCAGCAGACTGTGCTGAGTCAGCGTCAGCAGCTTGCTGGCCCGCTGCTATGCCAGCTGTGTCTCTGGTGCACCACCTGTCGTGCGAGCTGCAGCTGCAGCCTCCTGCCCCAGCTGGTGCTCGAATTGACCAGGTGTTCCTCACAGCTGCCACGTACACCGGGGGAAGAGGTCCGTACATTGCTTCCATTGCTAGAAAGTGATTAAATGTCTATATGAGTTGCATCTCAGTATATGTACATATTTCAGACTAGGATATGGCCGTTGACGCGTCTTCAATTGATTTATTCGAGCGTGTTTGTGTAAATTGGCTCATAATTCCCACCTATTTCGCTATTTCCGTTATTTTCGTTATTTTTTAATAACGCGTTGAACTTGTGCGCACATCGAAAGCCTCCCACTTGCCTGTATTTTGATATAATGGAACCCGTTCAGATTTGCATTTTAGTTATACCTGAAAATTAAGACTCGTGCTTTTAACCCTTGCGTAGCTTGGGTTTTCCTACTGGTCTCTGATTGGTCTTCTTACTCGTCGTGGGCACTCGTCATTTCCGTGGCTGATCTCAGTCCTACATCCTTGGTGAGCGTTTTTGATGACTGGCGGGATCAGTCCCACTCAACGAAAGGGTTAAATAGAAGCTCTTAAGTCCGTCAATTGGTCCTTTGTCGATAAATTGGGTTGTGTTCAACTCACCTCCTGTATACAGGCTACGGGTGTGCGGTGCAGACCGCGTCGGAACTGTGCCCCTGGCTGCGTGATCATCTCGTGCAGCACCCCGACCTCACCATCTCCATCTCTGCTGCCCTCACTCCCATCGGCCCCCGCCAGCCTGCACTCAGGTATAGCAGCTCAATACAAATGCTGGCGCTGTGTCATGCATTGGAATGACCGTGGTGCTGTTAAAGGTCAATAGTACTGACGGCGTTTATAAGAAAAATAATGAGTTTGGACAAATTCTTCTCTGTTATTGATCTGTTGTTTTTTTGACATCAATATGTTCTGCTAGATGTAATGCAGGTTGCAAAAATATTGAAGTTCAATTGACAGTGGTCAATTACCCTTTGAACGTCTTGCAGTGTTCACACTCCATGCAAGGTTGACTGTTCATTTGGGCATGCTGGGCTAGCAAATGTGGACGTGAATAGTAACTAACTTAGAATTGCCTCTCATTTCTTGACTTCTAATAGAGGCAACTAACAGTGTTGCCGTATGTGGTCGTCACGACACGCCACAGAAATTTCTTGGGTAAACTCCGCACTTGAAACTGCTTCGTGTACTCCATTTGGTGGTTGTTAGTATTTTAATTTTGCACAAAACTTGCCAGGAAAGTAAGTCGAGGCAAGCATGAGTCATGATTGCAAGAGATTCAATAGCTGTTCCAGTATTCTGTTCTAATGAAAATGATGTGAAATGTTCAGTGTTGTTAGTTGTTTTTCTGAGCTCTTAAGATTAACTCTTGTAAATGTCGCGTCGTTTTCACTTCGTTCCTACTTTCGTTTTTATCAGAATACGAGACACCTTTTGTTTATTATATTCACGAGCATTTGGTCCCTTTATTTAAACTTGAGATTAGCGTGGATCATTCCTCCAGGTTGTGAACTATTGTTCTATTTTGTCAGAAGATAAGAGACTCTCTGTTCATTACATCAATAAGCAAATGGCTCATCTAGTGTAATTTTAAGATTCTAGCATTTTCAGGTCAGGCCTTCTCTATTTTCTCACAAGGTAATGCATTTTTCATTTTCTATATTAATAAACAATTGGCCCATATACTGTCATTTTACGTTTTCAGGTCTGGGCCTGTTGTACTGGCCTTTGTACCGGGCGTGGTGATCAACGGTAGCACTTCTGTCGCCCTCAGCGCCTCCTCCCTCTCCGACTCCTCGACCGTACTGGTGGGGCCTGTGGCTGCCCTCTCACAGCTCCACGTACGTCTGTTGCTTGAGCGTTGTCTGGACCATGTTGCTGTTGGATGAATATTTCTTCCACGGTGTGGCTGCATGTTGAATACTTCCTGGTCGATGTTGCTTGGCGCTGCTGCTGGATGTGTATTTCATAGTCAATGTTGCTCCTTGTGTGTGACGACATGGTTGCTTATTTGTACGATGCTGTTGCTGGATAATTATTTATCAGTCGATGTTGTTGCTATATGAATATTTCCTAGACTGTGTTGTTTGGCATTTCTCTGTCATATGTGTAGCGTTTGAAACATAGGTCACAAACATGGAAACAGGACGAAAACACGATACTTAAAATTCGCTGAATCTGATTAAACTAGATCAAAAAACAGTCATCTCTAATGATCACGTTCATTTTTTCTTAGAAGTGCGAACTTTTTTTCACGCTTCTAGAAGTGTGAACGTCTATTTCAACGATGGAAATTCGACGCGCTTTCTCAGGTGACGAGCAACAGCAGCAGCGTCAGTGTCAGGCTGGACGACGTGCGAGCGAGTGGGGCCGTGGGCGTGTCGGAGCGCCGTGTGGTGGTGGAGGCAACGGGCGGCAGGAAGGAGAACGAGGGCACCGTCGCGCTGGTCACAGTTACCTCACTTCTGACGCGCCAGACTTTTGACGTGAGTCGGGGAAA
>VOMN01141356.1:0-19947 GCA_014899125.1 Orchestia grillus
AAATTTATACTCTTCGTTTAATCCTGTATTGAGGATACCAACTTAACTGAATAGGATATATTTCTGGATACGATTTGATTTGATAAATTTTATATGACCCAACGGGTCACGTGTTGTCTAGTGATTACTGAAATTTTTTGGTGTCTTTTCAAGAACACAAAATACTCGCATTGTTTATTTTAATGCGACTTCCTAATTGCTTATTATATTGTAGCTTTACTTATTATCGTGCGAACCAATTAAGTGTGACTTCTTCTCGGCGGGCACAGGATAGGCTTTAAAAGCAATGAGGCAATAGAGTTAGGTTAGTTAGATGCGTCTATCCAATGCTGCGGGGACTGGCGTCTCCAGGGGACACTGCCAGGTTACCTCAGCTTCAGCGAGGCCTTCGGGACTTCTATCTTTTGTGTCCACTTCTTTCTTTCCATCTTCACGTTTTCTTCGCTGATTATTTTTTATCTTTTCTTCTTCATCCTTCTTAACTTGCTGTTTCTATGAGCAGGGGATCTTGTGTGGGAGTACACCTATTACACAGATTCCACGTTCTCTTAAGTCCATACTAAATGGCCTTTTTTCATTCAGTGCGAGATGGTTTGACTAAAACGCTGTTGACCTTACCACTATTACTCCTGTAACTTAAATGAAATATTCGAATTTAATCAAATACGTACGGGAGTAAGAAATATTCCAGGGCTTAACTGTTGGGAAAGTAATTGCCAGTGGCTTGTAAATGAGGTAAATAGTAATAACCTCTATGAAGTAATTACAAGTGTCGTGTTGATGAGGTAAATAGAAGTAACATACAGGTAAAGTAATTACTAGTGGTATGTAAAAGAGGTAAATAGTGCTAATATATAGTAAGATAATTAATAGCAGCATGTATACAAGGTAAATACTGGCGACATTTTAGCAAAGTAATTTTAGTAGTATGCAAATGAGTTAAATGCTAGTACCATGTAAGTAAAGGCGATAGCATATAGTAGCGTGTAGATGCGTTTAATATTAGTAACACGTACGTAAAGCAAATACTAGTAGCATGTAGGCGAAGTAAATATGATCAACATGTAGATTAGATACTGTCATTTGAAAGAGCATGTTTTTTCATTTTTCTAAATGGAACTTTAGCTTCATATGCGCAGATATACCTCACGCTGGGTCAATTTCAGCCCTTCCGAAATTAAGAAACAAATATTACAACCGTATATTTTAAAAAATGAGCTCAATTTCCCTAAGCTTTTTACTGAGTATAGTAATGCGCAGTAAATAGCTTCTAGCAAATATACAGGTTACCGGCAACAATGCTATAAAAGTAATTAAACTTTTTTATTTATGGGTAACTAAAATTAAGGAAGACGATCAATTTTTTACTAAACACATTGTGGTCTGTAAAAACAGACCACAAGTGAATATTTTCAAGATTCAGTTATACGACCCTCGCTTCCAATCACTGCTGCGCGCCTAAGCCCGCCGGGTTTCACTAAATCCCGTCACTTGCCTACTGCAATCTTCACCCATTACCCTTGAATTTGTAACCAAAAGTCCTCAATATTTGCTGGTTTTCTTGTCTTGACATTTTCTCCCTGAGTCTTCCATAAGTTTTCTACTAAATTCATGTCTGGACTTTGAGGAAGCCAGTCAATAACTTCTATTCCTTGTTCCTGTAAGCAGTTAATAACCATCATTGCATTATGGCAGGGTGTATTATCCTGCATAAATGCTATATTTTCATTTCCTGAATTTTTTAACACTGGTTCATCATTTTTTCCAACATATTCTTGTACACAGAGCCATTAACTCTACCGTTCAAGCGTGAAAAGGTGACATGCCTTGCCCTCGTATCATCCCTGACACCATCATGCGGCTCCACCAAGCCAACAGTCTTCTTTATGCACGTAGATTTCAAATTTCATCAATTTTCCTTCTTACGAACTGTTTACATTTACTTCTAAGCACACAAATTTGCACTAATCCCTGAAAAGTACCTTGTTCGAGTCATCTTCTGGCCTGGTGATGTGTTTATACGCAATTGTCCATTTTGCTGCTTGGTTCCTTTTACTAATCCGTGCTTTTTTCGAGGCGGTCTTGCACAGAGGCCTATTTCATGCAAGTTTCCAGACACAGTTTGCCGTGAACCATTGACGTCATCTTCAATTCTCCGAGAAATGGTAGCAGCAGTCAGAAAACGATATTTGAGTGCTAGGTGTGGCACAACCCTGTCCTCTCCCGCTGTAGTTTTCCTGGGTCTACCTGACTGTCTAGTGTCAACTAGCCTTCAAGTTTCAGTATAAAGGCTTAGAAATTGTCTCACGACACTTTTAGAACAAATAATCTTTTAGCAAATCGGTTAAACTGTACAATTTTTCTTTTATATATATGCGATTTTTGATTTCACAGCTGTATCCATTTCCAACATCTTGCCTTAGTTACAATTGCTGCAATGATTCTAGGAGATCTTTATCTATGCTATCTTAATCTCCCAATTATAGAAAAGCAGGATGTTTCAAAAGTTTCATTAATGTTTTTATTTTGTTTCATAATTTTGGACCCCTATTAATACAACAAGTTTCATAATTTGTGTTCTATTATTTCTGATAACTTGAGTTGTTTCTTAATACATTACTCGACAATAATGGCCACAATTAGGAACATATTTTCAAAGTTTGGGACCTTGAAAATAATAAGCAATTTTTTCAGAATTTCTACTGAATGTAGGAATGTAGGAGACGAACAATGTCGTGATTGCAGGTTTATTGAAACTACGTAATAAGAAATGGGCATTTGCATACTTTCAAAAGTATGATGTAAAGGAGCCTCGATGAAATAATTGTGATTCTCTCAAATTATTCATGTTCTTGACAAGTGAAGTGTTAGAAATTAAAGGTTATTTCTAATCAGAACAGCATTTTTCACACTGGTAATGTGTTCTAGAGTAGGCATGGCTGTCAAGTCCAATATTGTAAAATTTCCTGATTAAAATCACACGATGAGTCAAGTTTCTGGACTTTCCAAAGTGTTGGGAGTCAAATATTGAAAGTTTACAACGACACTGGTAGACTTACAAGTAAAAAAGCAGGACAAATAAAACTACTGCGAGAGGGCATTTTTTCATTCATCGTCGTACTCAAAAGATCGTTTTCTTACTGCAGGACAAGTTTTTAAGTAAAATTTAGGTGAAACATCTGTTTCTCAATAAACTGTAACGAGATGTTTCCATGAAGTATGCTTTTATGCCAGGATCCCTAGAAAAAGCCGCTGATCAGTTAAAAAACCAAAATAAGCTTCCCCGATCAAACATGCCAATTGGTCTGAAGGAAATTAGTACAATTCATTTTTTTAGGGATGGATCGAAGTTAGTTATATTTAGCAGTGGTTGTAAGCAGTTTGTAGGAAGATTCGGTGAAAATTCCAAGTCTAATTGTGTCAAGAAAACAACCACTTTCGGTGAGATAAGTGTCATAGTATTCGGTATGATTCCAGGATTGTGTGCTACAATCCTGTAAGTTGAAATTCAAGAGTTGCTTAATAAATAAAGTTCTGCTTGAACAACGTATCATGCCAGTGTTGCAAAATTCTTGAGTTGAGATTCTTATTTTAATGCGAAACAACGCTCCTTGGCGTACGGTAAAACTTGTTATGGAGTATCTGAGGGATCCGTGATTTGAGCTAGCCCTTCTAAAATCTCCACCTAAATTCCATACAAAATTCATGAAAGACACTAGGGCAGAATAACATGGCTGGAAATAAAGCTAATGTGGAAGATTTATAAATGGAACTACAGGATAAATGGGCAAGAACTACAATAGCCAAATGATAAAATTTAATGCAATCTTACGCCCAACGACACGATATCGTGATCCAAAATAAGGGTCTATGTATTGATTATTGGAAAATTCTTCTGTTTTGCGTTCATTCGTTTATTTATTATTTCTATTAGCAGTTGATTTTTTCCTTAATTTTGGACACTAGAGAGTAAGTAAACAGCTAATTTATTTTGATTTGTTTCAATTCACATGAAGTTTCAACAAAGTTTACCATCTATAATCCTACATTCAGTGAAAACTATAGGAAAACTGAGCTGTTTCTTTAGATTTCGAACTTATGAATTTTGTTTTTAATTCTGGACGTTGATGTACATGATTCATTCAGTAAAAATTCGAAAAAATTAAATTCAAACAAGTGCTGATCAAAATGTTCGGTAAACATGTTCGATACTTGATAGTTTCGAAACTAGGAGGAGCTAAAATAATGGAACTTCGGGATCGCATCGTACTTGTATGCAGTGGCGGGTATTAGAGTTCCAGTGTGCGTCAGTGTGCTACAGTGAGTTGAAGAGTGTGGCTGTTTTGTTGTGTGGCGGATTCAGTAAAACTTAGTAAACGCGCTATCTCACACGTCGCTGTTTGTTTAGCAGTTCATGGCTAGCAAGAATCTAATTACAGTTCCGAATTCACCGTATTCTCCCACCTTGGCACCTCGCGACTTCTGGCTGTTCCCGAAACTGAAAGAAAGGCGATGAAAGAAAAACGATTGGACGTAGTTGAAGACTTTGAATCGAACACGATCGATTCCTTGAAGTCTTCGGAGAAATTGAAGAAAAGGGACTTTCAGGCATTTTTCCGACAGTGGCAGGAAAGGTGGGATAAATGTGTGTGTGAGGAAGGAGAGTACTTCAAAGGAGATCAGTGACGAAATAAACTGATGTTCATCATTTAATAAGTATTCGCACATTTAGCGAAGTTTTTGATCAGCCTTCATATTTGTAAAATTTGAGTTTTAATATTTGTTCATTATTTTTGAAGCAATTAAACGGCACGGCTGTTTCGAAATAAGCCGAAACTGTCAATAAATTCAGGGCAAAATACATGTTTTTTAAAAGCATTATGTTTTTTTAGTTTTAAGTTGAATCTTTTCGAAAACAAGCGATGAGTTATTGACAGAAGTGAGAAGTTAGAACATAAGCCAAGTCGAGCATGCATTTGTGAAAAATAAATTAATCTGATTGTGGACTTAAAATGTACAGCATGTTTAGAAAAATATTTCTTTGTTACAGAAACAAAGTTTGTGATATTTTGCAGAGAAGTACGTGTTCATCATGCAAAGTTTTTGACACTCATTTCGGCAGACAGCACAATCACAAAACTGGGCACATCTTCCATATTGGATCGTGCTGCAGCTGTTGCTGTCATAAAGCAACCAATGGCAGAAGTTAGAGCGTAAATCTTCTCGAAACATTCGCTTGATGCTAGTCTGGATAATGAAACGTCGACAGTGTTTTTCCGTCACAGTCGAGATGATGCGCCAGTGTCTATGCGTTCAGAGACTTCATCAATAGTTTTTGCCTAATGCAAGAGTGTGAGATACGAAAAAAAAATGTTAACGTAAAGATTCCATCTTTAGAATAGTGGTAGAAAGAAGTCGGTCTTAATACATACCGAAGACAAAAAAGAAGAAGGGAAACGTACATAAATTTATCCTTTTCACATGGAAAATAATTTTATTGCGTTCATGAGCATATTTTGATGTCCAAGCCCGCATTAGAATAACGTTCTTACAATCAGGATCTGTAATGAATAATATATATCACACTCGGCTTAAGTTTTCAGCGCCCCGAATAAGTTACGAGGCATTAGCGATAGTTTGTAAAAGTGTCAGTCAATTATAAACCTTTGAAAAGGATTGATTTTTTTCTCATATGCATCACTTATGAGTGGCGTTGAGCTACCTGTTCGAAATTCTCTTGCTGATTTTTGCCATTGTTTAGGACTTATAGAATGGCAAATATTCTTTCATGGTTTAAATTTCACGTTCACCAAGAAATATTTCACACGATTAACACAAGCACGTGAACGCAGTACCAAGACTCTTGTTCTACTGTTCATTACAGTTTCAGAGTGGAGATGTTACAGTCTACCTTTCGATAATTAGCTAATAACGTCTAATCGAGCGTTGTTTTTCAAAGTCAAGATCATCTTGGCTGTAATAATCATCTGGATAGAACAAGTAGCTGCGTCATCCTCCTGCAAAATTTATCATTTCGATGAAATTCGGCAGTGGCACTTACAAGTCCGTTCGAAACTTAATGGAAAAAGTTTATCCGCGGCGTAAAATATATATCCTTCGTGGAGTAAAACTGAAGAGCAAAACTTGCTAGCAATAAATAATAAATCATTTATGGAGTTCCCATGGCATCATGAGGAAGGTTTTGTTTTGGCTAGCATTTTATTTATCATTTCCCTGTTCCAAAGTCTACATCATGATTTTGATGTCAACAAAATAGTTTTTTCATAGAACGATAACAAAATATTTTACTCGTAAACTGTCTATAAGGAGAAACATTTTCCGCGGCTATTGAAAAGAGCAGCCTCTGGACATGAGCACAATTACGAAAAGATAGCATGTGTAACGTATGTGTAATAGCGCTCATTAATTCCTTTTTCAGAGCTTGGGGACTAAAGAAGTCTTGGAGAAAAGAATAAAAAAGTTTCACCTGTTATTTCATCAGAATTTTTTGCGTCAATTTCTGTTGATGACGACACTGAATATAATGAATGCATTTATACATGAAAATAATCATTGCATGTGAAAATAATTGATGCATTAGTGCATGACAATAATTAATGCATATTACGTGAACATTGCTCGCATGATGTGCGAAATCCAGTCCAACTTTTTCTGTACCCCCGTCGATAAAAATTAGATAATTGCTTGAAATATTATGGCGGCAAAAGTTATAGATTATTATCGTTGATCCAGCAAAAAGTTAAAGCCGAGAAGTTCAGCCCTCGCTCAAGTTTTTCAGATCTGCCGTCAGTTTTTATTAACATCTTGGCATTCCTAGCAGTGCTAGGTAATTAAACATCTCGGCATTCCTAGCAGTGCTAGGTAATTAAACATCCCGGCATTCCTAGCAGTACTAGGTAATTAAACATCTCGGCATTCCTAGCAGTGCTAGGTAATTATAGGTTGGTAGTGTTCGACGGTTCGTGGCGATGCTTGGCAGAACTTGACAGAACTATAGACAGCTTTCGGTATTGCTTGGAAGGGCTTAGTATTGCTTGGCAGGGCTTAGTATTGCTTGGCAGGGCTTAGTATTGCTTGGAAGGGCTTAGTTTTGCTTGGCAAGGCTTAGTATTGCTTGGCAGGGCTTAGTATTTCTTGGCAGGGCTTAGTATTGCTTGGCAGGGTTTAGTATTTCTTGGCAGGGCTTAGTGTTTCTTGGCAGGGCTTAGTATTTCTTGGCAGGGCTTAGTATTTCTTGGCAGAGCTTAGTATTGTTTGACATGGCTTAGTATTGCTTGATATGGCTTAGTATTGCTTAGCAGGGCTTAGTATTTCTTGGCAGGGCTTAGTATTGTTTGGCAGAGCTTAGAAGTGCCGGTACCTTAACTTGTTATCAACCCTGGATTGGATGCTAAGAAATTTAGTCTTCCGAAGCAAAGAGCTGAAAACTTGTTTTAAATTAACTTTAGGGGGATGGTTGGACGTGCCTTTATCTTGCGCTGTCTAGCCTACCTACTTTGTTAATTCTGTGCATTTATCGTTTAAACTAAATTTTCTGCTTAATGTGCAATGTTCAGCAATATGCGGCAATCATCAATGGAACATCCATCACCTTTCATTTTAGACACGTGCAATCCGCAGGTAATAGGTGAGAATTATTATACGGTACTCTCATTTTCTCGACCTAATCCAACTTCCTAGATTGCTGCAATCATTTTTCCCTTATAACCTCAAAGTTTAATAGAGTCATAAAGCCCCGCAGCATCCCAAGGTAGTGGTGCGAATCAAAGTTGGTTTAAAATATTGCAATTTTGCCTTGATTGATCGCTATGGCCTCGATTAAATTGAGTCTTTGCAGGCCGTGAAATGAGAGCCCGAGCCTGGCTGGTGAGGTCTGGAATTGCCTCAGCATAAAGCACTCATTTTTGACATCGCGAGCGGCGAAGGGCTGAACGTACTGTTCACAGCACAATTATGTGTACGGTAGAATACAAATTACATCTCGGCTGCCCCTAAAAAAGACGCAAATTATTCGCAAAGTTGCCTTTTTACTTCCATTGACGTATGTTTCCCGGCGCACGCCCGTATTCTGCTCCATAAACTCGCACCGTCAGCAAGCTGCAGTCGCACCAGCCAAACACGTGCGTTTTGAGCCTGTTGGTTGCCCGAATATCAGATAATTTTATCTTATTTTTCACATCTAATCGATAGTTTATCAAACATGTAATGCAAAAATTTCAAATCGGTCAAGATTCAAATGATGGTTAATTGTATTAGAGTAGCTAGCATGAAGCAAACAGACGTTGAATATTTCTCATAGGTACGGAATTACTATGATTTTCAAAGGTACCCCATGTATGAGACGCTGGGAGGGATAGGATAACATCTCAGCAAAAATACAGAAAAGCAATTTTTTGAGGTTCAATTTATTACTAGGAAAAAATTTCAGATTTTTTTCATTTCAGAGGTTGTCGCGAGGAGCAGGGTGATGCATGAAGGCGATCATTCTTCAGTTGTGCGGTTGTCGATACGTTCCATCACTCAGGCCCTGGCCGCTGTGCCAGCGCTTCTTGCTCCTCGTTAACTTTAACTTTTTCGAATTCTCTTCGCGTCCTCCTGTCTAAGAATGTAAATAGTATTGATGTTTCTTGGCGGTGTCTACATGGATTATGCATTACAAGTGTGCTAGTCAAAAAGATCGGTATGGGTCTAACTGCACTTCACTAGACAGACAACTTCGTTGGGCCTTCTTTTGGGTCTTCAGGATGCCCAAAAGGATGCCGGCTCCAACACAACGAGCTCTGGTCTGTTCAGCCTAAAACAATTCACCGAAGTAACTTAAACTTCTGGATATATGCTCCTGGAATGCAGCAAACACCCCATTTCAGTGTGTGTGGAAATTATTCTTATTCTATTTTTGACTCTGGTGGGCTGGCAGGATGATTCTGAAAGTGTTTTCTTAGCCAGGCCGGAGTGGGGAACTGAACTCAGTTACGTCACTCAGAGTTTTCGTCACTGTTATGCTTTTAAGAATTGTGTAACGTTTTAAGCAGTGTTTACCGTTTGAAACTGTCGATATTCATCATATAAATATCTACCGAGACTGAGAAGAAAATTAATTTGAATTTAGAAACAATTCTGACTGATACGCTGTAGCTATTCCATCAGTTCAAAAAATATCTTGCGAGAATCGATGTATCTGGAATTCGGTTTCCTTGCGTGATTTTTTTGTGTCTTTCAAACTAATGTAATGCTATAAAGTTTTCAGCTACCTTGAAAAGCAGTAACTCTAACTAGTGCCAATGAACGATTCATTGCGACAAAATCTTACGAACAAGAATGATATTTTAACTACAAGCACGGCGACAATATATTACCGTGAATTTGTATTATTTGAGTTTCGCATAGGATATGTCAAGTCGCATCCCATAGAAAGTATCTACAGCCTTGAACATGACAACTTTTTCCTAGGACTTGTGAGGGGCGTTCAATTGCCGCTCAGGGCAGGACTTGTGACTAGGACTTGTGACTAGGACTTGTGACTAGGACTTGTGACTAGGACTTGTGGCTAGGAGGCATTTTCGAGGACTCGAGGATGTTCCATAGAGGGCGCCGGAATCTAATGAAATATCTTCACGAACGAAATGCGTTGCTGATTTGTTGACTGTTCCATAGCGCGCACCACTCAAATGTAAAGAAGTTATTCCACGAAGCAAGGACAGCTTGGAAATATTCTAAAAGAATAACTTGAATTCCAAGCCGATCGCGTGTCGCTTAAATTTAATTCCCCGTTCTTTATGGAACACTCTACGTTATAATATAAAGAATATTTGTGCAGTTGGTTAATAGCCGTAAATATCGAGGCATTACTCATAAGATTGCGAGATGGGGCCTTCCCGACATCATAAAAATGGAAATTGATTCACGACAACCGTCGCTCCTGTTCGTGATCTTCGGGGGAACTCAAACATTTCAATTTATTTATTAGGTCGTAAGAAGTTATTCTCTTAAGTCAGAGCGACGCGATTGTCAGTATGTTTCTTTGTTTATTGGGCATGGGAGCGGTTTCTATCATGAATTACATCCCCACAGGCCTGCATTGGCTGGCGATGACGGTGGTCTTAGTAAGGTCTCGTATAAAATAAAAATTGCAATTACTGTCTGTAGGACCTGCATTTACTGTCTGTAGGACCTGCAAATACTGTTTGCAGGTCCTGCAGCTGCTGCTTCAGCCTGCTTGTAGGAACCGCTGCTGCGTGCAGTTGATGCCTACAAGAACTTAGGATCGAAAAATTTGCTGTTTCCTAGCAGGAGGAAGCCAATTTCAAATTGATCGGCGAATTTCGGCTCTGACCTTGTTACAGAAAATAAATTTCCGTAATGCGTTTTGTTTGATGTTCGATATGTTTTCAACAAAAATTTGCAAGTGGATTGCATCAAATGCAAATTCTTGCATCGCAAAAAATGAGTCGGTTTTTACGACTGTCCGAGTTTTCAGCATTAATTTTCAGACTCGCGAACATTAAAAATATTCTCGTAAAAACTCAAGAAAAGCTCTGAGGATCAGGCGTATTTTGAAATAAAATCGGTGTAGTAAAGTGCAACGTAGAATGGAACTAAAGGCAACGTAGTTACAGCATGAAAATATAATTCCAAGAATTTTTTTTGAAATATTGCTCACTTTTATGAGATTTTTTCATTCGAAGGAAGTTGTTGAGAGCTTTTAACGGAATTTTACAATTATTTGACGTTTCGAAACCATTTGATCAATCAGCTTCTTCCATAATAATTGAGAATTCACTATCACCAAAGCTTAAAACTAAGTGTGCATTTTATATTTTTTAGTTTTCTAGAATTAAATTCATATCGGTGGTCTTAGAAAATTGCAATAGGAAATTCTTGCTAGTGATTTTAGAAAACTCTGGATGTTCACATTTTCCAACGTTCCACAATTCTGATTACAAACTTACGAAAAATTGACAAGGTTTCAAAATCAACAGACTTATAATATATACGAGCAAGACCCGTGAAAATTTCACGGAAATTTAGATAAACAAACTTTAGATAAACCAGCTCATGAGAAGTGGTCCTCTCAAGTGTTGGACAGAGATTAGGTTACGTTACGTTGGGTTGGGTTTGGTTGGGTTGGGTTTGGTTGGGTTTGGTTGGGTTTGGTTGGGTTTGGTTGGGTTGGGTTGACTTGGGTTGGGTTGGGCTTGGCTAGGTCCTTTTTGTGGGACATATTGTATTGTACCTGAAATTACTGCATCAACTGTTTTCGTTCATAATTTCTACATAAGTGAAATGCTACCTTTTGCTTCCATCCATAATTCTGAAGAAAATTACGGGAGACATACATTTTTCACCATTTACGGATTAAAGTGTATTCATAAATCATGTTTAATTAACAATCATTGATGAAAGTATCAAAGAATATTTTAAGGGCTAGCCTTACGTTTTTGGTTAGAATACTACACAAAGTGATTCAATTGAAACTTTGTTTTCAGCGGTGAAGTGACTAATAGTGAATTGTACAACGAGGGTGATAAAAATTTCCGTACAACTTTGGTATTCGTATGAGGAGTAAATATTGATTCCTAACTTTCTGTCACCTTCCACAAGTCTGATGAAAAGATTTTGAATAATTAATTCAATTTTCGTATTTAATGATGTGGGATTAGCGTATTTGTAGATTTAAGGAACACGAAACCTCCAAATTAAAATGGGAAAAAATGTAGAAACGTTTTTAGTTCTACTATTCTAAGCGAGAAATCTTTGAAAAATATTCAGTACAATGCCATACGTTCCATGAGCCAATTGAGGAAAAGTAAATTGTGCAATGTAGTGCATCAAAATATCCAACTTTTACATAGCTTTTCCTTTTTTTTCATCAGTCCTTCTAACATAGATTTTCTCATGCGTGATTCAAGAAAATATTGAATGCTCATTTATACAACCTCCCATAAGCCTTAAAAATGGCTTGCAAAAATTATGTAACTTTCATATTTAACATAATATTATTAGTGCATTTGTAGAGTTTCGGCGATATTGGAATTATCAAATGGAAATGTTGAATATATCGCAAAACTACCGAAAGATGGAAATATCGCAATTGAAACATGTTCCTTTCGGTTTGATACAGGAATACCCCTACGTTTTCGCGCGCAGGCCGCAAAAAATGTTTACGATAGAACATTTTAGCACGTAAAGTGACAAATTCTACGTTACAAATTATTAACTGCTTCTAATTCCTAATTTTTTGCAAATAATGTTTACTTTCTACAATTTTCAACAACTCGCTGAAAACCTTTTAACAGGTTCATTTATTTTAGTAACCTAGAGTTTAATGTTAGTGTATTTTTAAAGGCTTATTTAATTTGAAATCCCCGAATGAACATATCGACATATATATCGTAAGGGTATTTACATATTTTTCAGAAACCATATGAAATATCTTCCACCATATCACATGTTTAGTGAGTAGTGTGATATATGATGTACTGCGCAATGTATTGCAACGGAAATTTATAGTTGAACTTTTTTGCATTTGAAATTTTATAAAATGCTGAATTCTCATTTTTTCCAAATGTTTACCTATAACAAAAAACTTTTGGTGAATTGATACAGTTATGACCATCTATAAATGAATATTTGTGAAGTTGAAGGGTTTTATTAAATTTACAATCAAACCATGACATTTTTTGGAAGGAACCGAGATAAATTCTGTATTTAAGTGCATATTTTGACACGTAAAGTGAACAAGAGTGAATTGCACAAAGTGTTACGTCTAATGTTTCTCGATAAACCGATTTTATTGACAATTTGAGAAATCATGAAATGTTTTGATTTATTCGTCCTTCATAATTCGGTACAAAACTTAAAAAAAAATTGATAAATATCTCCTAGCCTAAGGACAAATACTAATGTATTTGTAAGGTATTATTGAATTTAGAAGCATATAGAAATAAAGAAAAATATCGGAAGGGTATTTAAGGTTAATCCCTTACGATTTTGACTAGATAACCATGAAAAGCGGTTTGATATGACGTCACCTATTTTGGACGTACCGGCCTTCAGAGGGATGAGGCAACGCGTGGCACACGGCACTACGGCACGAATTGCTCTCTTGTTTTTCATCTTAGCAAATCTCGAATGCTTTTTTTAAACTCTCCAAGTGTGTGACAAGAGACTTGCGAAAAAGTTGACTTAGTTTTTGTGGTCTTCAGATTACCATTAGTGTATTTGTTGAGTTCCATTGAATTTGGAATCATAGAATGGAAATGTCGAAACATTTTGCAAGTGCGCTTTTGGCGGGAAAACTATGAAAAAATGAAAAATGATTTCATACATAACATTTTCCGCGCTCTAGAGGACGAATGGTAAAATGTTCGATTCGTTTCTTATTCGCTATTCAAGAAAATGTTGAATGCTCACATTTTGTAATTTTCCATTTGTGCAACCATTAGCTTTGAAAAATGCGTAATTTCTGTATTCTACACAGTATATTTTGTGCATTTGAAGAGTTTCATCGAAATTGGAATCATCGAATGAAAATGTACGGGAATAAGAGAGTCAAAGGCAGCACATCATATCGTCAAAGAAATATTACGACCCCTACACTTACGGCATGAAAAGCCTAAAAAAATGAAAGCCTAAAATTTCCGATTTCTCACTCGTAAAGTGATAAATTGCAAAATATACAATGCGTTGTGTCAGAAATAGCTGCATAAACTGTTTCATTATTATTAGTTTAAAAACTATTGAATACTTTCTTTTTACAACCTTCGTAAATGTGATGACCACCTTCCATAATCATGAGTACTAGGTGACGGTGGGAGCACGAGGCGTTTCGTTTAAAAGATGACTTAGTTTATACTTAGTTAATTTCTACTTAGTTTCTACTAAGTTAGTTTCTAATTAGTTTATACTTAGTTAGCTTCTACTTAGTTTCTACTTAGTTTCTACTTAGTTTCTACTTAGTTTCTACTTAGTTGCTACTTAGTTAGTTCCCACTTAGTTAGTTTCTACTTAGTTAGTTTCCACTTAGTTAGTTTCTACTTAGTTCGTTTCTACTTAGTTTGGTTAGGAAGTGTACACAGTCTCTGGTAGAGCTAGGCAAGCTGCTGCTGATGGTATATGCGCACAGGATAGGGCAAATAATCTCACACGTTTGGTACTTTAATATAAAGTAAAACTAAGAAAAAAATATTTTCTTCTCAAATATTGTATTGACACAATGCAATTTTGTTTCATAGTGTGCCAGGTTGATAGGACTTCTGTTTATACTTTGTTTTAATTTGATTTAAAAAGCTACCTAATGTCTCAAGACCTTTTGTCGCACCCTGTACGCCTCCAAGTCAATGGCATGTTACACATCACCACATCAAGTCCTGCGTGAGAAATACCCACAAGCCATCGCATCGCAGCTGCGAGGCACTTGTATAATCATTAGTTGCAGCACTAAGCGATTGCACCCATGCAGTTACCATAGATAAACGTAGTTCTTGGTCTCGACTTGCACGAAGGAGGTCTTCATTCCAGCCCTCTTATTGGTTAATTCGTTACCTCGTCGTATGGGATATAGCTCGGAAATATTCTCGTGCAAATTGCTTACGAAATGGACGCGTACTTGCCGTTTCATATTCTCAAAGATGTTCAATTAATTAAGGCGTCATACACAAGAGTTTAGGCTCAGATCTGAAAATTACAAGTTCTTGGCTGCAATACAGAGAAGCTTGTGTTAACGCACTCATTCTTTTAACAAATTATTCTGATCGCAATACTTTTGTTTTTCTATCGGCACGTGTTCATGTTTATTATATTTCCCGGTGAGACACTCACCGCAGTCGTTCCGTCTGATATTCTGGGTCGCGGTTTGTTCGAGAAATTCGATAACAGTCCTGCGGGGTAGAGGCGCGACACCTGAATCTTTCATAAAATTCCACTGCGCAGGCGTCGACAGGGGCACGGACTTTAGGTCAATATATGTTTGCAGAGATCGGACGAAATAATTTAAGATATCTTACAACTGGACTGCATTCACACTTTTTCGTATATTTTCGCAACAACCCTTCCCCTTTAGATTTCTGAATTTCAGGTACCTTTCCAACGTGGCACGCATGTGAAATCTTCTGATAGATATTAATAAAGTTTATTACTGACTGAATCATTCACATTCGAACATAATTAAACCGATAATTTACGAACAAATAATTCTTCGATGCATTTCTAGATTGAAGCAAGTTATAAAATAATTATTTGAAGCTCGTCTCAACACCCCGTTGATTCTGTATTTCAATTGACCAATTCATCACATTCCCCGCGGGTGTGATGCAGACAATCTTGATTTTATTGCTCGCGGCTTCATTACTATCGCTTCCATTACCCACTGCTTCATTACACTTGGCTTCATTACTCTTGGTGTCATATTATCTTCGGCTTTATTACGTTAGGGGTCATTACGCTAAGCTTCATTACTGTCGGCTTCATCACCCTCGACCTCATTATTCTTGCTGGCTGACACCTCAGTAGCTGTGCTGGCTGTGACCTACAATGACCACAGCGCTGGCAGTTAGTTGACGTCAGCACGTTGCAGGAGACCACTGCAGATCTGAGCTCGTGTGCGGGACGTCACACTGCAGCGCAATTTGGTACGTCAAGTAAAGATAAAAGAATTGATTCGGGCGGACTTTTTCCATGCAATGCGGCTTATTACGGACGCATATGTTAGTTTGTCCGAAAGGTTCGTGCCGATTTTTAGTAGTTCATCTTTCGAATATTTTCGAACATGATTGAGAGCGGAAAATAGGATTTGACTTCCCCTGCAAATAGAACACAATTCAAGCTATCTTTTCGTGGAGGAAGGCTTGAGATCCAGTTACCTGTGTTAATTCTGTAACCCTTTAAAATGGAAGATGAAAAAATTGCTGCAGTTTGGCTGGGATGTGTTACCCCACTCTCCATATTCACCAGATGTTGCTCCTTTAGGTTTCCACGTATTCAGGTCATTGCAGAATAATCTTAAGGGTAAAAATTTCAATTCATTTGGATGACTTGTAAAGATACCTTGATGAATTCTTTGCCGTGGAGTCACCGCAGTTCTCGAAAGCGGTATTTTCAAGTTAACAAGTTGAAGATAGATGATGTATTGTGCAAGAAAATGGTTCATATTTGATTGATCGAAAATGTAATGGCTCATAATTATTGAGATTTTCCTCTTCTTTAAAAATTGACGCGAAATTTACGGACAACTTGATACCTGTTCACTGTAGTAGGCCTAGGCTACGGAGTTGGCTTACTGTGTTGTGTACAGATACATGCATTTAGTGTCGCATATTTAGCGTATACACTTTTGCATATTGTATTCGCATACTTACATTACGTGAAGTAGATTTTGTGTGTAAAGTTTTGTACTTAATTTTGTATACGTATACAGTACATAAAAAGAACTTTTATTAATTCAAATACGTTTTACCGTTGGGTTTTCAATACCATACAACTACTGGTGTGGTGAGGGATGTGAGGAATGTGTGGTTTAAGCTTCCATTTCCAAGGGAAGTACTCCGTGGCCTCGTAAAACATGTATACCATGAAATAGATCTAGTCTTTGCAGTTAAAAAATGACCACGCTCGGGATCGTGCCATCACTTGGCAACAAAGAGCTAATCAGGGCCTGCTGAAGTCTAGGCTAGGAATTGATGTCTTCGAAAAACGAAACCTACATTGAGTCACACGTAGACTACAAGTAAAGTTTTTTTTGCAATTGTAACTTTGTAATAGTTAATTGATTTAAGCGTTATCATTCGAAAGACGGCCAACTATGAATGCTCGTAAAACTGTCGTACTTCAACGTTTCTGTCCTCGAATTTTTAATTTTGTTTGTATACTTTTAACAAATTCGTGAATTTTTCTGCACGTGCAAACCTCCACGCCGGATTTTACAGTCCCGACGCTCAGCTTTTGGCTGTAGAATGAAGGGAAGAACAAAACTCGACGGCTTCGGCTCTTCAATGAAGTCACTGAGCGCCGAGGAATGGGGCTCCACCGCGCGGTACTGCGCGCTTCGTTCTCAAGTATGGAGGTCAGAGTTCGACTCCGACCGGTGCGCGCGGATTTTTGCAGAACCACAGAGTGCTTCCCTTGCAAATGGAAGCGCAAACCGCGCATTCCTCCCATCAGTGGTGCGTCAGTAATTACAAGGCGTTTAAAGCCCTGTGTTCCACTGCATGCCAGCTCTGCTGGGATAAATAAATTTCCATCAAGAGAGTCGTGCCTGCCTCGGCCTCAATTTGCTCGGCATGACGCGGTGGCGCCTCTGCAACGACGCCGTCTTTGAGGGCAGACAATTTTGGGGATCCTCAGGGAATATTGAGCTCCCTGAGGGTCTGTTGAGCTCCTAAAATGGGCAACACTCATCAAAACATCCGCAATAAACCGGATGCACTGGAGTTTCTCTCATTTGCTACGGATGGAAAAACGGTTTCTGAAATCTTACGCATTCCTGTAAGGCGAAGTTGTTATAATTGTTGATTTTCAACCATCGTATTAATTGTGAAAAGTCCACTTCTTTAAAAAGTGTTGTTCAGTTCCTTGTAATACAGGAAGATCGAATGTGTAGTACATATGGTCTTCTTTGACTGCAGGGCTGTTGTGCACCTAATGGAGGGTGTGTACTGTGCTGTTGTTGTGGTATCTGGTGGGACTACGAGCTGTTTTTGCGGCAGCTGATGGGACCACGAGCTGTTGTTGCGGCAGCTAGTGGGACCACGAGCTGTTTTTGTGGGAGCTGATGGGACCACGAGCTGTTGTTGTGGCAGCTGGTGGGACCACGGGATGTTGTTGCAGTAGCTCATGGGGCCTCGTACTGTTGTTGCGACAGCTGGTGGAGCCTCGTACTGTTGTTGCAGCCTCGTACTGTTGTTGCGTCAGCTGGTGAAGCCTCGTACTGTTGTTGCAGCCTCGTACTGTTGTTGCAACAGCTGGTGGGACAACGCGCTTTTGTTTTTGATTATATTGAAGGAATTTTAAATTAGAAGACAAAGATATCGATTCCATCATTGTGACGAACCCGGCAATAACTCTACTTGGTCTGGAGAACAAGATTCTGCCGAACGAAAATTTTACTTCACACAAGACTAAACGTTGAAACATTGAACACAAACTAAACTGCATACATGAAACATTAAAGACAACATTTATGACCTATAACACTTTAGAGAGCCGGAGCAGAAGAAGGACGGATGTAAATGTCCGAGGGAGGGTTTTTTTTCCTCCATTGCCCACACAAGGTCTCCGACACTGCGAGTTGACGCCGCGGTTTCTGCAGCACCGGAGTCAGGGCGCGGGACTTGCAATATGGCCAAGAAGAGGCCAGTCCACGCTCAGGTCGGGCCCACTGCACCCCTGATAGGCGCCCCGGGGGTGCACAGACAACACGGAGCTGCTTGGTGGAGGTACGAGTGTCACCGAGGAGTCGAGCTGCCACCAAAGCTCGAACAGCTCCAGCATCATTCCCCACACCGTGCTTTAACAATTAAGCACGTCACAAGTTACACGCAATAATCGACTTCAGCTGAGCTGCTCCAATTTAGCACCTCTCTCCTCCACCCAAGACAATTTAATAAGACTGCTTGCCTATAGCTCCGAGACTCGCTTAGACTAGCTGTACAATAACATTCACAAAAACAAACTTACTCTTCTATAATATGCTTTTGTTCACCTTCTAAGAAGCCGTCCATATCACACAGACGAACTGTTAACGTAAACTTCTTTGGGGTTCCACAGCCTCTACACGGGAACGAATGACCTCGTCGATGCCTGTTCTACCGAGGTAAATACCTCTCAATGATTTGGAGCTAAAATGAATGTCACAACTCGAGTAAGGAGGATCATCTCAATCATGTTAAATCTTATAAAGAACACTGTCAAGAATTAATGACTTTAGAAATAATACATTTTTGTTTTGAATTCTTTGCTTCATTTAAAACTCGGGCGAATATGCTCGCAAGAGCATACACTATGTTCTAACGCTTCTGCAATATTTTTTTCATTTAAAAAAATTTGTTCTTCCAGGATTGAGGTAGAACCATAGGACAGTCCGTCTTAGCAGACTTGTGACGATTTCCAAGAGGAAAATTACTCTAGTAAAACTGACAATTAAACTGGTTATCTCACGTGCAAGCGCTGTGACCCGCCGCTACTAGAGGAGCGTCTCGCCGAAGGATATCTCGCACCTGCAAAAAAAGGAAATATGATTTAAAACATAAGAGAAACTTTTCGACATTCCACCCGACCANCCTGCAAAAAAGGAAATATGATTTAAAACAAAAGAGAAACTTTTCGACATTGCACCCGACCAAACGTACGTATAACACTAATTTCAAACTAGCACATATATAATAGAAACACAGAGAAACAGAATGTTCATTTTCTCCGTGGAAAAAGTGCGTGACAAAATTGGCATTAATGGTGAACAGCTAGAAGGAGACGGACTAAATTCAAGAGTTTAAAGCTGAGATACGAGTGCGGGCGGTGCTGCTCCTACGCGCCGTAAAGTTGCACTGTTTTCTCAGACGTAAAACCTAATTGCTAGCGGCTATTTGTGGTATGCGTGGAATAATTTTCATTCGTGCTTATTAAATCTGCAAAATTTATCTACGACAACTTGACATGATTGCGAAACACGTATATATTTCAGTTATAATTCTTTCCTGTTGCTTGAAAAATAAAGTATGATATATTCACTTTTTTGAATTTCATTACTGTTCAATTTCGAAAGTATGATGAACAGCAATCAAAATTCCATGAAGAGATTATAACAACTACGGCGCAAAACTAATTTTCTCGTGTGAAGTTAAAAAAAATAACCGAAGTCAAGAAGAAACAATAGTACTTTTCAGATGAAAAGAAGATCTGGTACGCGGTTACCCGGCACACCTCTACCGCGCA